>PVIU01035601.1:0-10157 GCA_004026605.1 Ondatra zibethicus | reverse complement strand
ACAATTATCACATGTACTCACTCATAGGTGGTTTTTAAACATAAGGCAAAGAAAACCATCTTACAAACCACAATCCCAGAGAATTTAGACAACAATACGGACACTAAGAGAGACCTACATAGATCTAATCTACATGGGAAGTAGAAAGTATAAAAAGACAAGATCTCCTGAATAAATTGGGAGCATGGGGACCTTGGGGTAGGGTTGAGGGAGGGAGGGGTGTGGCAGGGAGGGGAGCAGAGAAAAATAAAAAATTAAAAATTAAAAAAAAAGGACAATGGGTTGGAGAGATGGCTCAGCTATTAAGAGCACTCTTTCATCTCCTTTAGGATGGTGAACGCCTTTAAATTCAGCACTTGGGAGACAAACACAGGCAGATCTTTGAGTTCAAGGCCAGCTTGGTCTACAGAAGGAGTTCCAGGACAGCCAAGGCTACACAGAAAAACCCTGTCTCAAAAAACCGAACCACCTTAAACTCCAATTCCAGGGGATTCTGATGCCCTCTTAGGGATTCCATGAGCACCAGGCCAGCATATGGTGTACAGACATATTCACAGGCAAACATTCATATACATAATAAACATAAATAAATGTTTAAAAAAAAGCCAGCAAGATGGCTCAGTGGGTAAGCAGAGTTAGATCCCCAGGACCCGTATGGTACAAGGAAGACTCTAGCCAAAGCTCCCCTTTGACCTCAATGTCACCCTTTCCCACACAATAAATACATGTAATAAACAAAACTTATGGTAAGTATAGACAACTCTTCCAGTAGTGCTACTGTAAGGGATGTGAGTGACCGCTTGAGAAGGAGGTGGCAGGCTCTAGGTACGCTCCCATCAGCGCACACTCCCTGTGCTTGAGAAGGAGGTGGCAGGCTCTAGGTATCGCTCTCCTCAGCGCACTCCCTGTTCTAGGTGAAGAGGCTGGAAAACCAGAGACAACATTTGTCCTATTTCCTTGTAGCCAGTTAGTTACTTTCTATGTTTCTAGGGATTAAACTCAGCTCCTCACACATTCTAGGGAATGCTCTATCCCTGAGCTACATCTTCAGCTCTTAGCTAACTCCTTTAAACATCTGAATTAAGTCCTGTCAATCAGAAGTCAGCAGTAGTTCAGACAGGGCATGCATTTGGGGATGCTGACACTGGCTGCAGTGTATTTGGCAGGTGTGGTAGCAGCATCCTAAATGCAGGGAAGTAACAGCAGGTCCCTTTGCAATCTTTAGAAGTCTGGAGTTGTTTCTTCAGTCTCCAGTGCTCTGGGCTCCCTTAACAAGTGCTTTACTGGTTGCAGCGGCTAGAATGCATTCTGCTCTCTGCAATCAAACTGTCTGAAAATGAAATGAGGTTTTTCTTTTCTTTTTGCTTTTTCTTAGATAGGGTCTATGTAGCTCTCGCTAGTCTGGAACTCTCTATGTAGTCCAGGCTGGCCTCAAATTCACAGAGATCTGCCTGCCTCTGCCTCCCAACTGATGGGATTAAAGGCATGTACAGCCATGCCTGGTCTGTTTTATTTTTTAAAGAGTAGCTTTAAAAACTATGATTTTTGTAGTTAAGAAAGAGTGGAGAATAACTCATGGAAGTATGAGAGGTTTCGAGAAGCTGAGTGGTAGCTGCCTTCAACAGAGGCCTCTGGTTAGTCTCATCTCCTCATGTCTGGACTCCTGGGAAGTCCCCTATCATAAGGAAAGAGGCTGGAGCATAAAACCAAAACCGTACTGTGAGATGAAGCTGGGTGGTGAGGCCATAAAACAATTAGAACTTCCATTTTACAGACTGGGGGAAATCAGGTGGCATGTTGTGAGTACTCTCAAGACAGGTCGTGCAGAGTCCCATGTGGGGAGGAAGTGGGTACTTCTGCCAACAACTAACTCTATCCTGCCAGACACTACAAGCCCTTAGCATCAAATTCTTACCTACATCAGAAAACTACTGTTCTGGATAAACCGACCAAAACCACAGGAAAGGCTCCCTACTCAAGATGACTCAGCTAAGCTGATTCTGAATTCTAAACCCACAGAAATTGTGAGAACACTGTCTAATATTATTTTAACCCACTGTATTTTAGGGGAATTTGTTATGCAGCAACAGGTAACTAATGCATTGTGAGAACACTGTCTAATATTATTTTAACCCACTGTATTTTAGGGGAATTTGTTATGCAGCAACAGGTAACTAATGCATTGTGAGAACAATGTCTAATATTATTTTAACCCACTGTATTTTAGGGGAATTTGTTATGCAGCAACAGGTAACTAATGCATTGTGAGAACACTGTCTAATATTATTTTAACCCACTGTATTTTAGGGGAATTTGTTATGCAGCAACAGGTAACTAATGCCTTGGGGTAGAGTACAAAGTATACAGATGAAGTAGAGGACGCACTGTCTGCGCTCAGAGTAAAGAAAGCTCCTTCCAACAAAGTCACCGGACAGCAATGAGAGCAGTGTGAGAGGAAGTTCACAGCAATAAACGCCTACATGAAGAAGCTGGAAAAGTCCCACACTAGTGAATTAACACAACATTTGAAAACTTTACAACAAAAATAAGCAAACTCACCTAAGAGAACTAGACGGCAGGAAATAATCAAACTGAGAACTGAAATCAACAAAATAGAAAAAAAGAAAACAATACAAAGAATCAATGAGACAAAGAGTTGGTTCTTTGAGAAAATCAACAAAATACCCAAACCTTTATCCAAACTAACCAAAAGGCAGAGAGAGATTATCCAAATTAACAAAATCAGAAATGAAAAGGGGGACATAACAACAGATATGGAGGAAATACAGAGGACCATCAGGTCATATTTTGAAAACCTGTACTCCACAAAATTGGAAAACTTAAAGGAAATGGACAACTTTCTGGATAAATATCACTTACCAAAATTAAATCAAGACCAGAAAAGCAAATTAAACAGACCTATAACTGCTGAAGAAATAGAAACAGTCATCAAAAGTCTCCCAATCCAAAAAAGCCCAGGATCAGATGTTTTCAGCTCAGAATTCTACAAGACTTTCAAAGAGGAACTGATACCAATACTCCTCAAATTATTTCACACAATAGAAACAGAGGGAACATTGCCAAACTCTTTTTATGAGGCTACAATTACCCTGATACCCAAAGCACAGAAAGACATTATTAAGAAAGAAAATTACAGATCAGAAAGTGGAAAGACCTCCCATGCTCTTGGGTAGGCAGAATTAATATAGTAAAAATGGCAATCTTACCAAAAGCAATCTACAGATTCAATGCAATGCACATCAAAATCTCAGCAAAATTCTTCAAAGACCTCGAAAGAATGGTACTCAACTTCATTTGGAAAAGCAAAAAACCCAGGATAGCCAAAACAATCCTGTACAATAAAAGAACTTCTGGAGGCATCACAATCTCTGACTTCAAATGATACTACAGAGCTACAGTACTGAAAACAGCCTGGTATTGGCAAAAGAACAGACAGGAGGACCAATGGAACCGAATAGAAGACCCAGACATCAATCCACATATATTCGATCACCTGATCTTTGATAAAGAAGCAAAAAATATCAAATGGAAAAAAGAAAACATATTTAACAAGTGGTACTGGCACAACTGGATATCAACATGTAGAAGAATGAAAATAAACCCATATCTATCACCATGCACAAAACTCAAGTCCAAATGGATCAAAGACCTCAACATAAAGCCAGCCACACTGAACTTTATAGAAGAGAAAGTGGGAAATACACTTGAACGCATTGGCACAGGGAACCACTTCCTAAATAGAACCCCAGCAGCACAGACACTGAGAGAAACAATTAATAAATGGGACCTCCTGAAACTGAAAAGCTTCTATAAAGCAAAGGACACGGTCAACAAGGCAAAATGACAGGCTACAGAATGGGAAAAGATCTTCACTAACCCCACATCAGACAGAGGTCTGATCTCCAAAATATACAAAGAACTCAAGAAATTGGACACCAAAAGAACACATAATCCAATAAAAAAAATGGAGCACAGACCTAAACAGAGAACTCTCAACAGAGAAATCAAAAATGGCTGAAAGACACTTAAGGAAATGTTCAACATCTTTAGTCATCGGAGAAATGCAAATCAAAACAACTCTGAGATTCCATCTTACACCTGTAAGAATGGCCAAGATCAAAAACACTGATGACAACTTATGCTGGAGAGGTTGTGGGGAAAAGGGAACACTGCTGCATTGCTGGTGGGAATGCAAGCTGGTACAACCCCTATGGATGTCAGTGTGGCGATTTCTCAGAAAATTAGGAAACAACCTTCCTCAAGACCCAGTAATACCACTTTTGGGTATATATCCAAAGGATGCTCAATAGTGTCACAAGGACATGTGCTCAACTATGTTCACAGCAGCTTTGTTTGTCATAGCCAGAAACTGTAAACAACCTAAATGCCCCTCGATTGAAGAATGGATAAGGAAAATGTGATTCATTTACACAATGGAGTACTACACAGCAGAAAAAAATAACGACAGCCTAAATTTTGCAGGAAAATGGATGGAGCTAGAAAGCATTATTTTGAGTGAGGTAACCCAGACACAGAAAGACAATTATCACATGTACTTACTTATAGGTGGTTTTTAAACATAAAGCAAAGAAAGCCAGCCTACAAACCACAATCCCAGAGAACTTAGACAACAATGAGGACACTAAGAGAGACTCACACAGATCTAATCTACATGGGAAGTGGACAGTAGAAAAAGAGCGGGTGGTGGTGGCGCACGCCTTTAATCCCAGCACTCGGGAGGCAGAGGCAGGCGGATCTCTGTGAGTTCGAGACCAGCCTGGTCTACGAGAGCTAGTTCCAGGACAGGCTCCAAAGCCACAGAGAAGCCCTGTCTCGGAAAAAAAAAAAAAAAAAGTAGAAAAAGACAAGATCTCCTGAGTAAATTGGGAACATGGGGACCTTGGGGGAGGGTTGAAGGGGGGAGAGGAGAGGCAGGGAGGGGAGCAGAGAAAAATGTAGAACTCAATAAATATCAATAAAAAAGACCTTCTATAGACTTACTACATACATGAAGCATACATAATAAATCATGAAAAGGACTGGGACACAGCTCAGTCATAGAGTGTTAGACACAAGCTCTGGCCCTGAAATAAACAACAAAACCTTGAGAAAATACTCACTGGAATTATCAAACACATAGCAGTAATAACCATCTGTTGTTGCTCTTAACCCCAGCATGCTGGCTCCTCAAGAAAGAACCACTATCCAAACCTATTTATCACTCTTTTTGCTTTTAAAAACATCATGTTTTATAAGCATAAGGCCTATTTCCATCAAAGTTACACACCAGATAGAACCACAGCAATGCTTATTTTTCAGAAGCCTTAGAAAGCTAAAACTACTCTTGTCACAAAGCCTCCAATCAATAAAAAGGATTTCAATGGAGTTTCTAATCTCAAAATCAAGCTTCCCTTCCTTTTCAATGAACCTGTTAGTTGTGTTATAGACAAACACAAGAAACTGCCCAAGAACAGTCTCCAATCCAGGTCTGAGAAAAAAAAGACCCAAAAGAGATGAATTAGCAAAGCACACCTGAGGTGACATTTGCTTATTTAGACATAAGAATTCTCAGCTGGGTGTGGTGGCGAACCCCTTAATCCTGGGAGTGGGGCTGTTGTGGGAGGATGGTAGAGGTAGGCAGATCTCTTGTTAGTTCCAGGCTAGTTTGGTGTACATTGCAAGTTCTAGGACAGCCAGAACTACTTACTAGGTAGCTAAGAATGACCTTGAATTTCTGACTCTCTTGCCATCCCTGCCAAAATGTATATCCTTAGCAAAGACTAAAATTTCAGGACTTTTTCACTTGTGGTAAAATAAGTTAAAAACTGAGAGTAGAGAAGTATGGACATGTACCACCAAGAGATACTAGGGACTGAAGCCACAGTTTAATGTGCATGCTACAGTTTACCAACTGAGCTACATCTCAGGTCCTATTTTTATTTTATTTTATTAAAGATTTATTTATTTATTACATAATACAGTGTTCTGCCTGCTGGGCACGAGATCTCATTATAGATAGTTGTGGGCCACCATGTGGTTGTTGGGAATTGAATTCAAGACCTCTGGAAGGGCAGCCAGTGCTCTTAACCTCTGAGCCATCTTTCCAGACTCCTATTTTTATTTTAAAAGAACGCATATAGGGGCTGGAGAGATGGCTCGGTAGTTAAGAGCTTTGCCTGCTCTTCCAAAGGTCCTGAGTTCAATTCCCAGCAAGCACATGTGCTCACAGCCATCTGTAATAAGATTTGGTGCCCTCTTCTGGCCTTCAGGGATACATACAGGCAGGACACTGAATACATAATAAATAAATCTTAAAAAAAAAAAAAGAACGCAATATATAGCAAGTTCCAGGACAGCCAGGGTTACATATAGATCCTGTCTCACCTTCCCTCTCCCCCAAATTAAAAATTATGTATCACCTTCCAAATGCTAACACTGCAGGTATGTAGACCACACCCAGTTTAAAACAGCCTTTAAATAAGGTAAACACAAATCTGCTGACCAATCTTGTATTCTCTACAGTTGGGGCTGAAGGCACTGTTCTTCCAAGGTAAGAGCTGGAGCACACAGAAGTGCCATGTAAAAGGAAACCATTTTGTTCATACATGGATTTGTCAGATCTCTGTATGGGGCTGGGTTTAGTTATGCACACCAGGAAGGCCAGTATTCTGGAGCTGGACACAAAGGGTTCAAAAGGAGGCAGAGGTCCTGTTGGGATATACAGAGATTTTCAGGCTGGTGTGGAATATTCTGATGGCTAAAGCAGCTTTTATGCTAGGCATCTACCTTGGTACCCACTAGCCATTTGTCTGACTCCAATCCCAAGAAATTAAGTTCCCAGTAACCCTGACTCAGTGACCTCCACTCCAAAATGTACATCTGTGACTATCTATTTGTGATATGAGTAACTGTCTTTTATTGCTTCTATAACTTACTTACACAGATACCCAAAGATTGCCTTAATCACTTAACTTGGCAGAACAGAACAGTTTTTATTTCCTCGCATAGACACAGAAGGTCTTCCTGTGGTTTTCTCCTTTCAAAGCCCTTATCCATACCCCTCTTTCATGGAAATCTCAAATTTGGTTCAGAGATTGTTCATCCCACTAGCAGTTAATCAATAAATCTTTTAATCATAATTGGATTGTTGAGTCTATAGTCTTTTCCCAGGGGTCACAAACTCCATAACAGTACCTATTAAGGCCAAAACAAACAGTATACAGGAGCTGTTGGTGGACATTTCTGCTATAATTCTTGGAGAGGATGATAGAGAAGATAGAGAATTTGAGGCTTATATAGAAGGCCTTACCTAAAGAAACAAAAAAAAAACAAGTCAACTCTTTCCCAAGAACAAGCAAGCAAAGAAATACACAAGCTGAGGTGTCTTCAGGGTGGAATGCTTGTCCAGCATGTGCAAAGCCTTGGGTTTGATCTTCAGTACCCCCTATACAGTTTATGCATTGCTATAACCATACTTTACCTTAAGAATGGTAAAAGTAGCTGGGTGGTGGTGGCACACGCCTTTAATCCCAGGCACTCGGGAGGCAGAAGCAGGCAGATCTCTGTGAGTTCGAGGCCAGCTTGGTCTACCAGAAATAGTTCCAGTACAGCTAGGGCTGTTATACAGAGAAATCCTGTCTTGAAAAACCAAAAGAAAAGAAAAAAACCCAAAAAAATAAAACAAAAAAAAATGGTAGAAGTAGCTAAGTGGTGGTGGTGCATACTTTTAATCCCAGCATTGGGGAGGCAGAGGCAGGCTTATCTATGAGTTCAAAGCCAGCCTGGTCTATAGGGAGATTTCCAGGACAGCAAGGGCTACACAGAGAAACCCGGTCTTGAAAATACAAAAGACAAAACAAAAAGAATGGTAGCAGGAGCTGGGTGTGGGGACACACATAATTCCAGCACTTCAGAGGTGGAGGCAGCAGAAGATCGAAAGTTGAAGAGGTCATTGCTGAATTTGAGGCCAGTCTTAGATGCATGAGACCCTGCCTCTAAGACAAACAAAATGTAAACATAAACTGCTCTCCCTTCAGGTTTTATCTGTTCTGAAACTTAGTATGAATTATGAGGAAGACAGCTAAAGACGTCAGAATGCCAGCATAGCAGATACTGCAGCTACTGCCTCTCAAGTGATAGGGTACTGCAGGGAATTATTTCAAGTTCAATTTTACTATTTTCCCTCTTTAGCTCAGGCACTGCTAGCAGGAGAGCTAAGCATCACTGATCACCCACATTTGCTTATTCCTGGAGAGAACATACGCAATTCACAATGGCCCTTTTAGAGTCCTTGAGAGAAAGCTGGTCTGAAAAAGCAAGTGTTCTGATGGAGCAAAGCATGAAAGCCCTGCATAAGATCACAGTGCAGAACTCAGAGTCCAGCTCTTTAGGAAGTATTGTTGAAATACCTCTACTTTAACTTCTACAAACAATTTTAAACAACTACTTATTTTTAAAAACATTTTATTAAAAAAGTTGTGTGTATGGGTATTTTGCCTACATGTTTGTGCACCACACGTATTATGTGCCTAAACCAGGCAGAAGCGCTCCTCAGATCTCCTAAGACTGGATTTATAAATGACAATTGCCATGTGGGTGCTGGGACTTGGACTCAGGTCCTTTGTAAGAGCGGCTGGAGATCTTAACCACTGAGACATCTCTCCAGGCCCACTTTTAATTTTTTTTTTTGAGACAGGGTTTCTCTGTAGCTTTGGAGCCTATCCTGGTACTAGCTCTTGTAGAACAAGCTGGCCTCGAATTCACAGAGATCCGCTTGCCTCTGCCTCCTGAGTACTGGGATTAAAGGCGTGAGCCACCACCGCCCAGCTATAACACTTGTTTTTAATGGAAAATGAGGCAAAATATTTAACTGTTTATCTCTTTCTCATTCTATACGTTATCCTCTGACAAAGATGTTCTGAAGCAAGAAGTCTCAGAGATGTCTTCCCCCAGTTCCTGACAAACAATAAAGAGAAGAGCTGCTTCTTTGGATTAGTTTTGGAGGACCCCCAAATGTTTTCAGCAAACAAAACCAGATGAGTGAGTCTTATACACCCCCAAAATTGTAAGCAATCTGTTAAAGATTGTGATCCAGACAGGAGGGTAGTTTTAATTATTAGTTTGCTAAAGAAAACACCAGAAGCTATACCTATAGTCTCACTAAACATTACTGCACAAACATGAGCTGAAATGAGAACACCAATGGACGCCAAACTGCACAGGGGAAAGCCTAGGAGGCTTCAACCCTACTCAAAGAACTACAGGCAACTACATAAAGCTGTGAGTAGCAGAGCTGTCCTCAGTGAAGAACACACCAATTTTGTAGGTATCAAACAGTGCCAAACAGCCCTAAAAACATACATACGAGTTACATTATATGGACTCAACAGGTTATGTACATACAAACACATATTTGCATGCAATAACGACTGATGAAAAAAAAGGCCATGACTTTGAAGGAGTGGGGAAGCATATATGGGAGGGCTTGAGGAAAGACAGGGAAGGAGGAAATGTTGTAATTAAAACACAATATACAATCTGAAAAATAAACAACAAAAAAGATAAAATGTAGACTATCTATACCAAGAACAAAACAGTGAGCCTGTCTATTTTGTGAGCTACCTAAATTAATATATGCAAATATTCTTCTATATCAAGTGCTATGCACATTTCAGAAGGCCAAGTATTTTATGAATAGTTCTAAGGAGTGTAGATGTTCCAAAACAGCAAATTACAGGGCTGGAGAGACAGCAGTTGCTGTTCTCTTGAGGACCTGAGTCCAGTGGACCCAGCACCTATATTGGGTGGCTACCTGCAACTCCAGTATCAGGGGATCCAATGCCCTTTCGTGGCCTCCCTGGGTGCCACACCCACAGCGGTGTCGCCTGTGTGACAACGATGCCTCTGGCTCGGGAACATAGGCTGGGGGGTTCGTGCGGTTCGCGGATAGGCCTCCGGCGGTTCCTTAGCAATCAGCTCAGGTCATGAACCTGAATTCAAGATTATATACTCACCGCTATCATAGATGGCTAGCTGCCTCTGCTATTCTCTCCTGTTTCCTGATAATGTTCTTTGCTATACTGGCCAAAATGTATAATTTTACCAGAGAACCCCTTGATGTTCCTGGGATTGATAAT
>PVIU01035600.1:0-10157 GCA_004026605.1 Ondatra zibethicus | reverse complement strand
TATCCTTAATAGTAAGTTTTTTGTTAATCAAGAGAACAGCATTTATTACTTTGTGTGTGTTTTTGTATTTGCATGTGCATGCATCTATTTCTTTAGAAGAGTGTATATGCATGTCAGTTCAGAGATTGATGCTGGATGTCACCCCTCAGTTGCCTCCTCTCTTTTTAATTTGTTTTGACTTTTTAAAGACAGGGCATCTAACTGGCCTGGACTCATCAATGAGGCTACATTGGCTAAAGAACTCCAAAGAGTCAGCCATCTTCCTCCCCAGCACTGGGATTTCATTGGCTAAAGAACTCCAAAGAGTCAGTCATCTTCCCCTCCAGCACTGGGGTTTCAAGCGTGCACCACAATGGGTGCCTTTTTATGTGATTTATGGGGATCAGACCCAGGTCCTGATGCCTTGCAAGGCAAGCATTTTACCAAATTGACTATCTTTCCTGTTCAGCATTTGTTCATTTTAGGGACTGAATGCTATTCATACTCATGTTGCAATTTGTTTACTCATCTACTCAATTACTAAACCCCTTTCTTCTTAAAGGGCTAATAGAAAATGTGGGGCAAGGCATCATGTCTCCATGGGTAAATGCATTCACCATGAAAGTTTGAAGACACGAGTTTGAATTCTCAGAACCCATGTTTAGCCATAGAGTGCAAGTCCGTTTAGCACCATTGTTCCTGGAAGGAGTTGGGTGTTGGAGGAAGAAGAATCCCTGAAAGCTTATGCACCAATAACTTGGCTTACACAGTAGAAAAATAATCAAGAGACTCTGTCTCAAACATTGTGGAAAGTAAGGGCTGAAACATTGACAGTTGAGGTTGTCTCCTGGCTTTTTAACAAGGTACCTGGTACATGTGTGGCCATACACACACACACACACACACACACACACACACACACACACACACACACCATGATCTGAGGTTACATCTATTGCATGATATTTGATCACACTTTGTAAAGATGTGTCTCTGTTTTATCTTACCTGCCTAAGGCACCTACTGACTGGTTCCACAAGCAGTTGAACAGCCAATACCCTACGCAGGAAAGGAAGGATAACTGGGACATCTGAGAGAGAGAGGGAAGGGGGAAAGAGAAGAACTTTGGGGAAGAATCTGAAAGGCAAAGATTAGCCAGCAGCACATGGAGGAGGTTGGACATACATTATATTGAGGAAAGCTAGCAAGACACATGGCAGAAAATTTATTAATATAAATGGGTTAATTTAAGTTTCAAGAGTTAATGTTAGTGTCACTGTAGGGTTGAGTTTTGAGGTCTCAGATGCTCAAGTTATGATCAGGGTAGTACACAGTCTCCTACTGCCTGTGAATCAAGCTGTAGAACTCTCAGCTACCTCTCCAGCACCAAGTCTGCCTGCCTACTTCCATGTTTCCTACCATGACAATAATGGACTAAACCTCTGAAACTCTAAGTCAGCCCCAATTAAATGTTTTCCTTTGTAAGAATTACCATGGTCATGCTGTCTCACTACAGAAATAGAAAACCATACTAATACATTTGTCTTTCTGTTTGGAGGCATTGTGGTAGCTGGAATATGATATTTGTGTTGCAATAATGAGTGACGTGAGTGGATGCTTTTATTTTGATATGTTCTGTGTTTTCCAGAAGTTTTGCAACTAAAATAGATTTAGTCACACTAATGTCAATCATGTTACCCAATGTGTGACATCTCCCTTTAATTCCAATGTGCTCTGCTTCAATAAAACACAAAATGCCATTTTAAGCTTTTTTTCTCAGGAATAAAAGGGATTAAAATTTTTGAAGCATTTCCTTTTTCAAATTACTTACAAATATTGTAGAGAAATAATATCCTACTTCCTGCCTCCAAGACAAACGTTATGACATTTCGGCACAAGTTACCAGTATGTTTTTACTGCCATAAGCTCTTAATCTGCATCCCTGTATCTAACTTGTCCTGCAGCAATTTGAATTTTTAAAAGTTCTATTGGTGCCTACAAGACCTTCAGTTTTTACCACACAAAATCCCAATGTTCTACATCTTATTCTTGATAAAATAGAAAACCCTTCCTGTGATTTATAACTTCCAAGTGTATAGCTCCCTGTTTCCCTTTCACATCTACTTCCACTAAACACTAAACACGCTTGACTTCCTACAACCACAGTCGCCTTGGTGCCTGGGCAGCACTTGATTAACTGGAAGAGTTGGAATATTTAGAATCTAGCCTCTTCCTCCAGATACTGGAGACAACTTCTAATCCACTCCCTGTCACCAGCCTTCTGACAAGTACAAAGTGTGACTCATCAGTCTATGACTTAGCTTGTAATTAATGGTCAATAAGTAAAAAGCCACCTTAGGTCCATTTTGCCCACATTCCTCATGATTCATTATTATTTGCTTAAACTTCAATATGTGTTTTTAATCTTGGTAATTTCCTTTAGCCATCCTGATACTCATGATTCTCTCTTACCGCAATAGCTAAATTGTTATCTGGCTGATCCTGATGTAATCCCATCAACTTCTCTCAAGATGTTTTGTAAACAAAAATTCTTGAATTGTGAGTTTAATCATTCACTCCTCTCCTGAGACCATTTAATAATTTCACTTTATGCCGAGAATGCAACCATGCTACGTACTCCACAGGGCTTTCCTCCCTCTTTATGCTAGCAAATCCACCCTTCTTCAGTTCAGCAACCACAAATTTCCTCTTTGAATGGCAGCTCCTCACTCTCACATGGTTCATTTCCAACTTCTTCTGCCTTGTTCCCTGTCATTCCTCACACATATCTTTCTTGTTTATCACAGTACTGACCACAGTATAGATGGCATTGTATATATTTTTAATAACCCTTCTCATCTCCACAATATATTAAGCCTTATGATGGTAGGAATTTTACAGTTTATTCGTAATATATTTACCTAGCAAAAAAATAACACCCTGATAAATAGTTAATTAAAAAATAAATATAGGCATCCATGCCCAAATGTGAGAGAAAATTATGAAATGACTACTTTCTTAATCAAGTAAATTGAGCATTGTACATCATCCTAGCTACCAGTTATCAGATAGAAAAGTCTTGTCTTCATGCATATTTGATTTGATAATTAAAACAAAAAGAACTTTAGATTGATTAGGGGTTTGGATCCAGGTAAATACAAGAAATGTAAATCAGAAACATGCTGGCATTTGAACACCAAGCAATAGCTTATGCTGGAGAGGATATGGAGTAAGGGAACACTAATCCATTGCTGGTAGGAATGCAAACTTGTACAACCACTTTGGAAATCAGTATGGCTGTTTCTCAAAAAATTGGAAATCAACCTACCTCAGGATCCAGCAATACCACTCTTGGGAATATACCCAAAAGATGTTCAATCACACTACAAAAGCATTTGTTTAACTATTTTCATAGCAGCATTATTTGTAATAGCCAGAAACTGGAAACAACCTAGATGCTCCTCAACTGAAGAATGGATAAAGAAAGTGTGGCACATTTACACATTAGAGTATTGCTCAGTGGAAAAAAACAATGGCGTCTTGAATTTTGCGTGCAAATGGATGGAATTAGAAAACACTATCCTGAGTGAGGTAACCCAGGCCTCACTCAGAAGTGGATACTAGATATAAAAAAGGACATTGAGCCTCTAGTTCATGATCTTAGAGAAGCTAAGTAATAAGGTGAACACAAAGAAAAACATATATAGACCACCGGAAATTGGAAACAGACAAGATTGCCTGACAAAATTGGGAGCATGGGGGTGGGTGTAGAAGGAAAGGGAGAAGGAGAAGATGAGGGGAGAACAGGAGGATTGTGGAGAACTTGAGGGAATGGGATAGTCAAGAGAGAGGAAGGACAGATATGAGAGCAAGGAAAGAGATATCTTGACTGAGGGAGCCATTATGGGGTTAGCAAGAAACCTGGCTCTAGGAAAATTCCCAGGAATACACAAGGATGACCCCAGCTAAAACCCTAAGCAATATAAGAGAAGGGCCCAGAACTCCCTTTGCCCTGTAGTCAGACTGATAATTATCTTAAATATCACCATAGAACCTTCGTCCAACAACAGATGGAAACAGAGGTGGAGTCCTACATTGGAGCACTGGACTGAGATCCCAAAGTCCAGTTGAAGAGTAGAAGGATGAAAATATGAGCAAATAGGTCAAGACCATGAAGAGTTCACCCACTGAAGCAGTTTATCTGAGCTAATGGGAGCTCAACAACACAAGAGAGACTGGGAAGGAACCAGCATAAGACCAGACTAGTCCCTCTGAATGTGGGTGATAGTTGTATGGCTGGGGCAGACTGAGGGGCCACTGACAGTGGCACTGGGATTTGTCTCTGCTGTATGCACTAGCTTATTAGGATCCTATTCTCTTTAGATGTATACCTTGTTCAGCCTTGATGTAATAGGGAGGGCCTTGGACCTTCCACAAAGCAAAGTGACTTACCCTCTTTTTGGATTAGAAGGGGTGGGCTGGGAGGGTGTGTGGAGGGAATTGGAGGAGGGAAAGGAGTGGGAATTTGGACTGGTATCTTTTTTTAAAAAAAATCTAATAAAAATAAATAAATAAACAAACAAACAAAAAACACCAAGTGATGAGGAAGCTCTTGCCTTTTTCTGTTAATAAGCAGAATTGAAGCTATATATTTTTCTGGGTAGAAACATTGGTTTCATTCCCATAGTTTATTGAGGCAAAAAACATATATAGCTAAATCTTGTTCTGCCAGAAATAATATTCCAACATGTCAGATTGGATTTTGCAAAGATTTCTGTAGCAGGTATTAATCAACTAGTCTTCTGCAATGTGGCCATATCATTCCCACATAAAGAAATGAAGTGTAATTTCCCTGATACTCATCTAGCTCTACTGGTGTGGAAAGACAATTCAAGCACCTTTGTACTATTCCTCATGAGAGATCAAAGATGCTAATTCCAAATACATCCCTGCCAGATCCTGTTTTATATAGGTCCTCTTGATCAGCTTAGACTCTTGGAAATCCTCAGTAAACTAGTCCATTTCAGAACCCATAGGGCAGACTGTAGGAAGCCCATGCCACAGTGTGCAAAGATTGAATGAATGATGAAGTCAATTCTGTATCACCTTGTATAAATTCAGCAGTTTCAATATGCAAGACAACATTTTCTGCATATTATGAATCAGTAAATATATTGAGAGGTTCTTTAAAATCCCTTAGTACCATGAGAATAGGGTTTTGGTCCAACTTACTTAATATTTCTGATTTGTAACCTGCCTTTTCTGATTTATTTGCATCAGTATAAAATGTACAAGCTTCAGTCATTGGTGCATTGTGTATAATTCAAGGAAGAATCCAACTAGGTCTCTTTAGAACGTTAATTCTATTGCTTTTGAGATAATTGCTATTAATTTCTCCCCATAGCACAAGCTCTTTGCCATGGTTTATTGTTCCCATAACTTTTTAATTTCATCAGTAGTAAAAGGCACTATAATTTCTGCTGGGTCTATACCTGCTAATTGATGACATCTCAATTTTATTTTTATAATTAATTCAGAGACATTTTCCACATAAGTTTTTAATTTTTTACTTGGTTTATATAGTAAACAGATCCATTCTAAGATAACATCTTCCCTCTGCATTAAAATTCCTGTAAGGGAAATTCTGAAAAGCAATATGTCTAGAATACAATTAAGATTTGGATTCACCCTCTCCACATATGCCTCCTGTTATTTCTCCTTAACAATCATCAATTCTTTTTCCACTCCAGTTGTTAGTTCTCTGGAACTATTTAAGTCTTTGTCACCATCTAAGGTTTTGTTTAAATGAACTATTATATCAGATATTATCCTAACAGCCAGTCATAGACTGAAAATGTCTCCCAACAATCTTTGAAAGTCAGTAAGAGTCTGCAATTGATCTCTCCTACTTCATGCCTTTTGTGCTCTAAATTTCTGTGACCCTATTTTGTAACCTAGGCAATTGACATAATCTCCTCTTTGTATTTTTTCAGGAGCAATCTGTAAGTCCCGTTTAGGCAAAACGTTCTTTACTTCTTTGACAGTTCTTTCTAAACTATGTGCATTTGAATAGATAACAAAATGTCATCCATGTAGTGGCAATTGTAGACTTAGGAAATTGCTTATGTATTATTTCCAATAGCTGACTTAAAAAGTATTGGCGCAGGGTAGGACTTTTGAGTGTTCCCTGGGGGAGAATGGTCCATTAGTATCTCCTAGTAGGCTGAGAATTATTATAAGTAGGCACTGTGAAGGCAAATTTTCTATTCCTGTAAAGGTATACTTAAGAAACAATCCTTTAAATAAAGAACTATGAGAAGCTCTAAGATCTGTCACCATTCTCCATTTTCCAGATTTCTTTTTAACAACAAATACAGGAGAATTCCAAAGACTGGTTGATTCTTCAATATGGTGAGCATTTACTTGATCCTGTAACAGCTGTTCTAAAGCCTGCAGTTTTTCTTCTGTTAAAGGCCATTGTTTAACCCATATGGGTTTCTCAGTTAACCATTTTAAAGGCAGGGCCGTTAGTACCTCTGAAGATTTGCTAGTTGCTTTGTGTTCTTATACAGCCTGAAGAACTGGTGACCTTTGTCTATAATCCCTGATAATATCTTCCCCAGAAACATAAGTTTGTGGGACTGAAGGAATGTTAATCTGGGTATCCCTTTGCTGCAACAGGTCATTACCCCATAATTTTACTGCAATATTAGTTGCATATGGCCTTAGCCTTCCTTTCTGTCTTTCTGGCCCTGTGCATTCAACCTACCTTGTCCTTTGTTTCATTTGAGAAACAAATGTTCCCAAGAATTGAATATCTGAATCTTAGGGAGACCAATTCTGATGCTGAGATTCTGGAGTAATGATATTCTCATCTGCACCCATATCTATCACTCGTTCAATTACAATGTCATTTATAAACACTCTTAGCTTTGGTCTTTGACCATTTATAGAAGTCTAAATAATATACATTTCCTTTTACCTACTAGAGCTTTTGATTCATGCTCCATGTCTATTCCATCATCCAGACCAGTTTGGATTTTTACAGTAGACACTGGAAACTTAATTTTCCTGGTGAGATATGTTCTCCACAGTGACTGAAAATGATTAGACCAATTTTGACATGGAAACAGGAGTTTCCTGATGGTATTGTGTTGTTTTGTCTGTCTTTTATCGACCTACATTTATTGGTCCAATGATGGCCTTTGGCATACCTCCTACATTCACCAGAAGGCTGAGTCTTCCTATTCTTGTCATTCCTAGAGGAGATACTATTCCTAGGAATTCATTGTCTACAATCTCTTCTCAGATGTCCTATTCTATTGCAAATAAAACATTTGGTATTTTTGTGTCTCCTCATACCATTTGATATCACTTCTCCTACACATGCTTTAGTACTATAGTAATTGTCTCAACATTCATTGTATGAAAGATGCATTCATCTTTTGATCTGATATGACCTTTAAAGGCCCATGGATCTTTTTGCATTCTAAATTGGCACTTTCAAAAGTCAAAGATTCAATAAGTAAATGTCTAGCTTCTGGGTCTGTTACACCTATTTATGCAGCTTTAGTTAATCTTTGTAAAAAAATTTACTAAAGTGTTCTCTCTGGCCCTGTTTAACTTAATATATGATTCAATTTTGTTTCTTAGTTCTTGAATCCTCTCCCAAGCATTTAAAACTACTTTGTTACAGAGAGACAAGAAGTATTTGTCATAGAGAGCCTGGTCCTGAGGGTCAGAGTAATTTCCCTTGCTAAGATTTTTATTTTGAATAGTCTCAAATCCTTTTGCTTTTCCCTGTTGTTCTAAAATTTTTGCATCTTCTCTCAAATAACACTTCCAAAGAAGCTGAGGTCCATCTTCTAGGACCACTGAGATTAATTGAAGTTAATCATGTGGGGTAGCCTTATTGCCTGAAGCCTACGTTTCCACCATTTGCCTAACAAAAGGTGAATGCAATCCATAAGCCACTATTGCTTGTTTAATTTTTTTTTAGATCACTCATACATGTAAGTTTCCATTTGACTACATTAGAGTACTTGGTGCCAGGTGGTCTTTCCAAGGAGACCACTAGATAGGCAGTTATAACTCTGGGTAAGTCATCCCAGAGTTTGGCACTTACTGACAAGGCTAAATCCTGTCCTTGTCCTTGTACCTTCTGTCCCTGCTCATCAATTTCAATAAATTCCTCAATCTTTTCAAGTCTATTTACCACTGGCTTTTGTAATGCCTGAATCCCCTGTCCAGTGTTCTGTTCTAATACTCTCACTGAGGATTCCAAGGTATGAAATGTGTGCAATAAATATAATGTCTCATCCTTGGACATAATTTTGATGGCATGCATATTACCTTCCTGAAGAGACACCCTATTCACCAATCTATCATAACTGTTCAAGAGATTCCAATTATTAAATTCTGCAGCACAAATTCTCTCAGATAGTTTCACAGCACCCTCCATCACTGACTGGATTTTGTCCACTTCTTCAAAGTGCTGATTTTCCCTTTAAGCTTTCCCTTTACGTCTGTAAAGACTGTTATGTCCCCTTTCCTTGGTGGGGCTTTGGTACCCCAGCACTCTCTCTTCGTGTGCTGAGATCGGTGGCGCACACTGGTAAGGTCCAGGAGGGCTTCTTTGTTCCACAGGACCCTGAACCCTCCCTCCCTCCCACAATATCACCCTTTCCTTGGTGGGGCTTTCTTAACCCAGCACTCTCTTTTCCTGTGCTGAGATCGGAGGCAGCTCACACTGGTAGGGCTATGCCCCCCTGGCGGTAAGATCCCCTCCCCCCAGCCTCTTTGTTCTACAGGACACTGCACCTCTACCCCACCAACCCCTACACCTCCCACCCCACCCCACGCAGGATAGCCCTTTCCTCAATGGGGCTTTGGTACCCCAGCACTCTCTCTTCCTGTGCTGAGATTGGTGGCGCACACTGGTAAGGTCCAGGCGGGCTTCTTTGTTCCACAGGACCCTGAACCCTCCCTCCCTCCCACAATATCACCCTTTCCTTGGTGGGGCTTTCTTAACCCAGCACTCTCTCTTCCTGTGCTGAGATCTGAAGCAGCTCACACTGGTAGGGCTGTGCCCCCATGGCGGTAAGATCCCCTCCCCCCCGGCCTCTTTGTTCTACAGGACACTGCAAATCTACCCCCTCCCCCCCAACCTTCCTCCCTCAAGAAGTCCTTTCCTCGGTGGGGCTTTGGTACCCCAGCACTCTTCCTGCGCTGAGATCGGTGGTGCACACCAGTAAGGTCAAGGCGGGCTTCTTTGTTCCACAGGACCCTGAACCCTACCTCCCTCCCTCAAGATCACCCTTTCCTTGGTGGGGCTCTCTTAACCCAGCACTTTTCCTGTGCTGAGATCGGAGGAGGACCACACTGGAAGGGCTGTGCCCCCCGCCGGTAAGATCCCCCCCCGGCCTCTTTGTTCTACAGGACACTGCACCTCTACCCCACCCCCACCCCACCTCCCTCAAGATAGCCCTTTCCTCGGTGGGGCTTTGGTATTCCAGCACTCTCTCTTCCTGCGCTGAGATCAGAGGCGGTTCACACTGGTAAGGTTGTGCAAGCATGGTGGTAAGGTCCCTGCAGGCCTCTTTGATCAACAAGACCCTGCACCCCGCCCCTGCAAGATAGCCCTTTCCTCTGTGGGGCATTGGAACCCCAGGAATCTCTCTCCCTGTGCCGTGATAGGAGGTACAGAAGGATTGGAAGTCCAGACGGGACTTCCTCTTCCTGCACTGAGATCAGCTATCCAGACGGGTGAGTGTGTACAAGTCGTCCTGGGAGGTCCCAACCCACTGAGACTCCCCTGACTGAAATCAGAGGAAGAGATGGGTAGGTGTCAATCCAAGAATTCCTCCAACAATCTGAAAAGCAACATGATAACACCAGAAACCAATGAGTGCTCAACAGGAAAACCTGAGCAACCTAACCCAGAAGAAGTAGAAGAAATCGACTTTAAACGTAACTTTATGAAAGTGATAGAGACCGTTAAAGAAGAGGTGAAAAACGCCTTTGAAGAAAGGGATGAGAAAACTAACAAAAAGTTAGAAGAAATGAATAAATTCCTCAAAGATACCCTAGAAAACCAAGAAAAAGCAATCAAACAGGTAATGGAAACAGTTCAAGATATAAAAACTGAAATGGACACAATGAAGAAAACACAAACGGAG
>PVIU01035599.1:0-10155 GCA_004026605.1 Ondatra zibethicus | reverse complement strand
CAATAAAATACTGGCAAACAGAATCCAAGAACACATCAAAAAGATCATCCATTATGATCAAGTAGGCTTCATACCAGAGATGCAGGCCTGGTTCAACATACGAAAATCTATCAATGTAATCCATCATATAAATAAAGAAAAAGAACATATGATAATATCATTAGATGCTGAAAAAGCATTTGACAAAATTCAACACCCCTTTATGTTAAAGGTCTTGGAGAGATTAGGGATACAAGGTTCATATCTAAATATAATAAAGCAATATATAGCAAACCGACAGCTACCATCAAATTAAATGGAGAGAAACTCAAAGCGATTCCACTAAAATCAGGAACAAGACAGGGCTGTCCACTCTCCCCATATCTCTTTAATATAGTGCTTGAAGTTCTAGCAATAGCTATAAGACAGAATAAGGAGACCTTGGGGATTAGAATTAGAAAGGAAGAAGTCAAACTTTCGTTATTTGCAGATGATATGATAGTGTACTTAAGTGACCACAAAAATTCTACTAAAGAACTTCTACAGCTGATAAATACCTTCAGTGATGTGGAAGGATACAAAATAAACTCAAAAAAATCAGGAGCCCTCCTATACACAAAGGAAAAGAAACAGAGAGGGAAATCAGAGAAAGATCACCTTTCACGATACCCACAAATAGCATAAACTATCTTGGGGTAACACTAACCAAGGAAGTAAAAGGTCTATTTGACAAGAACTTTAAGACCTTGAAGAAAGAAATTGAAGAGGTTACCAGAAAATGGAAGGATCTCCCATGCTCCTGGATTGGTAAGATCAATATAGTAAAAATGGCAATTCTACCAAAGGCAATCTATAGATTCAATGCAATCCCCATCAAAATGCTAACAAAGTTCTTCACAGAACTTGAGAGAACAATAACTAAGTTTATATGGAAAAACAAAAAGCCCAGGATAGCCAAAACAATCCTATACAATAAAGGAACTTCAGGCGGCATTACCATCCCTGACTCCAAACTCTATTACAGAGCTACAGTAATGAAAACAGCTTGGTAATGGCATAAAAACAGAGACGTTGACCAATGGAATTGAATCGAAGACCCGGATATTAATCCACAAACCTATGAACACCTCATATTTGACAAAGAAGCTAAAAGTATACATTGGAAGAATCAAAGCATCTTTAACAAATGCTGTTGGCATAAGTGAATATCAACCTCTAGGAGAATGAAAATAGATCCTTACTTATCTCCATGCACAAAACTCAAATCCAGATGGATTAAAGACCTCAATATTAATCTGGCCACACTTAACCTGGTAGAAGAGAAATTCGGAAGTAGCCTGCAAAACATGGGCACAGGAGACCACTTCCTATGTAAAACCCTAGTGGCACTGACAATAAGAGCAATAATGAATAAATGGGACCTCTTGTAACTGAGAAGCTTCTGTAAAGCAAAGGACACTGTCATTAAGACAAAAAGGCATCCTGCTGAATGGGAGAAGATCTTCACTAACCCCACATCGGGCAAAAGTCTGATCTCCAAAATAAACAAAGAACTCAAGAAAGTAGACATTAAAACTCTAAATTACCCAATTAAAAAATGGGGTAATGATCGGAACCGAGAATTCTCAACAGAAGAAGTTCGAATGGCCAAAAGATACCTAAGGTTATGCTCAACATCCTTAGCGATCAGGGAAATGCAAATCAAAACATCTTTGAGATGCCATCTTACACCTGTCAGAATGGCTAAAATCAAAAACACCAATGATAGCCTATGCTGGAGAGGATGTGGTGTAACGGGAACACTCATGCATTGCTGGTGGGAATGCAAACTTGTGCAACCACTTCGGAAATCAGTGTGGCGGTTTCTCAGGAAATTGGGAATTAACCTACCTCAGGATCCAGCAATACCACTCTTGGGAATATATCGAAGAGATGGCCAATCATACTACAAAAGCATTTTTGCAACTATGTTCATAGCAGCATTGTTTGTAATAGCTAGAACCTGGAAACAACCGAGGTGCCCCTCAATGGAAGAATGGATCAAGAAAGTGTGGAATATATACAAATTAGAGTAGTATGTAGCAGTAAAAAACAATGACATCTTGAATTTTGCATGCAAATGAATGGAAATAGACAACGCTATCCTGAGTGAGGTAACCCAATCCCAAAAAGACGATTATGGTAAGTATTCACTCATTAGTGGACCCTAGCCATAAAAGAAAGGTCACTAAGCTTATAGCTCACACGCCCAGAGAAGCCAGATAGCAAGGTGAACCCAAAGAAAATCATGTACAGATCCTCTTGGAAATTGGAGGTGAACAGGATTGCCGGGCAAAAGGTGGGAATACAGGGGTGGGGATAGAGGTGGTGTAGGGAGGTGGGCGAGAGGAGAAGGGGAAGGAGAACGGAAGGACTGGGGAGAGCTTGGGGGAGTGTGAGGGTGGAGATGGAGGAAAGGTGGATATTGGAGAAGGGAATAAGATATCTACATCATTGGAGTCATTTTAGGACTGGCAAGATACTTGCCTCTCGAGGAGATCCCAGGTGTCCACAGGGATGTCTCCAGCTAGGTCCTTGGGCAGCAGAGGAGAGGGTGCCAGAACTATCATTGTCCCATAGTCACACTGATGAATATCTTGATCACATCCATAGAAATTTCGTCCGATGGATGGAGATAGAGACAGAGACCCTCATTCACACCAGAGCAATGGATTGAGCTCCCAAGGTCCAGTCGAAGAACAGAAGGTGGGAGAAGATGAGCAAGGAAGTAAGGACTGCGAGGGGTTGGTCCACCCACTGAGACAGTGTGCCTGATCTAATGGGAGCTCACCAAATCCAGCTGGACCGGGACTGAATGAGCATGTGATCAAGCTGGACTCCCTAAATGTGGCTGCCAATGAGGGCAGAATGAGAAGCCATCAACAATGACACTAAGACCTATCTCCTCTGCATGTATTATCTTTTTGGGAACCTAGTCAATTTGGATGCCCACCTTCCTAGGACGGGATGGAGGGGGGAAGGCCTTGGGCTTCTCACAGGGCTGGGCACCATGCCCTCTTTTAAGGAAGCAGTGGGATCGGGGGAAGCGGGAGGGGCCTGGGAGAAGGGGAGGAAATGTAACTCTTTTTTTTGGAAAAATAAAGGAATATGGGGAAAAAATAAAAGTTTTAAAACACACAAAATTGGAGCCAAACATGACTTCCTAGTCTCACAGTCTTATGCCAGCTGCAGTACAGCATTGTGTCCCCTAGCAGCTGGATGAATAATGGAGCCAGCTGCCAACACCCATATCCTACCACAATGTACTAAGCTGATCATTAATGGCACCTGACATAACAGTTTAAGATTTGTTTCACGCAGTCAGCAAATAATATAAATGCTCAGTAAAGATAGATCCAATGGGGGCAAAACCTCTGAATGCGTTACAGTGTATTTAAAAATATACAAACACTTGGGAGTAAAATGAGAAAGGATATATACATACAGTCATAGACTAAATTTGTTTAAAAACAGTAAATTCTTTAGAATGAATAAAATAATAAAAATACAGAATAAGCCACATAAAGATAGGAAATACACAGGAAGTCTGTATTCTGAATGCTGTGTTAACTTTGAATTTTTGATTGTTGGTGAATTATCTACAACTGCTAAGACACATTGGATTATGAATACTGCTGGAATAAACCAATCTATATATTTTAAAAAATGTCTTGGCTTTAAACATTGAGGTCTATTGAAATGTGGGTTTGGGGAAGAATTTGAGTATTTGTTGTCCCAGAAAACAAAAGGCTATGGATTCATTCAAGGCTATAGATAATCAGGTTTGATTGATGAATAAACCTTAAAAGTGCTGGGTACATACATAACTAAATAAACCTAAAAGTACTTATAAGACATATGATATATATTTTACCAGTTCAAACATTAATAAATTTATCTGTGGCTGACTTGTGTATAATCTACTCTCTCTACTTGTGTTAATGCAGATACGTATGTTACCTTTAAAAGTTTATATGTTTTCAGAGCAAGAAGACCAGACACCAAGAAAAATGGATGGCCCAGGTGATCAAGAAATAGGAACAACTTCAAGGCTACAGGCAGGGATGTTACAACCTGACACAATATTCCAGGCAAGACAACAATTAATATTTTCTCAGCATTCCCCAATAGAGGTCAGTTTCCTCACACAACAGGAAGCAGTCTAGGAAAAAAAAACTGTGGCCACATTCCCAAAAAAATGGGTTATGAATATTTGTTATCATCTAAAAGTGGTCAGTTACAATGTTATTTGTCACAGCCAGGTATAAAATCCCAAAATCCCTTTCTAAAGGAAAAAAAGGGGGAATGTGATATAAAAATGATAAGATAAAAGGGTCAATTATTGAATTTACTTTAATAAAAAACAGCTATTTATCTCAAGATGTTTTACATTGATGTGGATTTTGGCTTATTGATAGAAGCTTAAAGTTATTTTTGCTATATTATATTCATGTTACCACTCTTGTTTGGGGTAATGGGCTTATGTAACTCACTAAAATATGTAATGTATAATTTAAACTTTTAGTCTTATTAGGTAAGTTTTTAAGATTAAAGAATATATATCTAGGTAGATAGATTATATCTTCAAACACTTCAAAGTAGTACATCATAAGGCATTTAATATGTTTAATAACCTAAGATTTTTATGACAGTGAGACATGTCTTCTCCTGACAATACCAATCTACTTCAAAAAATGGATGATGGGCATCAAAATACCTCCATATGGAGTTTGCTTTCTTTGTGGTATAGCTAGTCCTTTGGTCAAATAAACTGTGTTTGCCTCAATAGTTGACTATCATAATATCTAATTATATTATAATATATCAGTATACTGCCCAAAGTGGACCAGTAGGATGCAAAAGAGAGAAACTGGCAAACTTTGCCAAGACAAGTTGCAATAGTCCGTCAATATTCCATGATTTTCAAAATTGTCTCTCAGCTATAATAGGCCTATAGGCCAAAGTTGGATGCCTCAATATTTCAGAAGAGCTTTGGATGAATCTCCAAGCTGCCAGATGTCCCTGTTGTTAGGTAATATTATACATTTATGTAGTCTTTGATGGAGTTAAGGACTAAATAAGTAGAGTTAAAATTTTTCTTAGTTATGATTAAAGGTAAGTTAGCTATAAATTTTAGGTTCCAAAAGATAAGATAACAGAATATTATCTCTAATTTTTGTCAAAACCAAATAGATTAGATTTTGTAGCTGTAATTCTTACTTGATAACTTTTTGTTGTATATAACTCTACTATGTTAAAGTTAAAACCTTTCTTTTTATTTAGACAAGAAACAGGAAATGCTACGGAACAATTCTTCTGTTGGTGAGAAGATATGTTGCTCTCCTTGTTAATTAAAAGCTGATATCAGATGGATAGGCATGTGGGAAGTACAAAGATGAGGTAAATGAACCAGGGGTCAGAACAGAGATTAATAAGAATGGGCTAATTTAAGTAATAAGAGCTAGTTAAAAGCAAGACTATGGTATAAGCTGTTAATTTGTACCTAATATTAAGTCTCTGTGTGGTTATTTGGGGAACAGTTACGGGGTCAGAACTGATTGGTGGTTTAGACAGAAAACTCTGCCTACAGCCTTTAATTGTTAACTTGATACAATTTAGAATACCTGGGCCTGCCTGTGAACTTGTCTATGGAAGATTGTCTTAAACAAATTGATGTGGAAAAATGAAACACACTGGGAGTAGCACTGTTTCCTGGGTATGGTTGTTCTGAAATATATATCAATGGAGAAATCAAGCTGAGACCAAACAAGGATGGTGTAGGAGGTGCTTCTTTCTATACACAGAGATATTTCTAGGCCATGCAGTGTACTGCATGGCAGATTTACCTTTTACTCACAATAAAATGGGTTTATATGCTGCATGGTGCTATCCAGGGTTTAGGTGGTAAAGATGGCTCCCACCCAGCAGTACTAGAGTTGAGGTGCACTGCCTCTACCATATTTAAAGCCTGAGAGAGGTGGAGTCAGCACCCAGGGCCACTGAGACCAAGTGCTTAACATTTTAAAAAGCACTTCTGATCAAAAAATAATTACAGATACATAATAAAGACAAATTCAGATGTAAAAGAACTCTAAACAAGACAGAGTGTTGGATAAATGTATGTAGGCTTGGAAGAGAGAAAACAGATTATAGAAATTCATAAAATAAAGTTAATGCTTAAAAAAGAGTAAAGTCTTTAAAGAGACAGAGTACAGATAATCATAGATTAAAAGGAGTAAAAAAATAATCCATGTAAAGATAGAGAATACTCAGAGAGTCTGGATTATGCATATTAGTGTGTTTTGTTAAATTTTTTTACTGTGAATGAGCTAAGTGCAGAGAGACACTTCATTGTATGGGCTGCTAAGCTAAACTAGCATGTATATTATAAAGGTATCTTGACTTCAGAATTTGGGTCTAAAAACATGTTGCTTGGAAAAAGAGTTTCTTCCTTTGTTTTCACAGAAGATGAGAACCTGTGGATTGCATCCAGGTAAATATTGTTTCATGGACCAAGGCCCCCTGAAAGGTTGCCGTGAACACCCTCAAAAAATTACTTTACCCAACTCTTGGCTGAGATGAACCTAGCACACAGGATACACCATGAAAGACCTAAATAACAGTGCCTCCAAACAGCAGGAAGCAATATGAACAAAACTGCACCTATATTCCCAAATATTGTTTATAAATGTTCTTTTACATTTAAAGGGGGATATGCTATAGAGATGAATAATTTGCTTTGGTATAGATCTTGGTTTATTGATACAAATTTAAGGTCTATTTTCATATGTATATGTATTTCTGATCATGATTAGGTTATTGATTTTGAAGCTCATTTAAAAATGTAATGTATAGTGAATAGATAATTATCAAGCTTGTAATCATGTTAGTTAGATTTTCTAGATATATTTCAGTTAGTTAGGGATATTAGGTATTCTTTCAATCTTTCAGAGAACTTGAGAATATGGCATTTACAATGTTTAAGAACTTAAGACTTTTCATGTCAGTGAGACACTTCTGCTCCTGGTAGCACAAGCAACTTCAAGAAGAAGAGGCTCCTTATGGAGCTGGTTAGCCATTTGGACAAGAAACTGCTCTTGCCTGGACTGCATAACTGGATATGCAGGACCTGCAGAGAAATGACTACTAAACTTGCCTAAAGGTTAGATGACCCATCAGGGTTCCTGCTTCATGAAAGAGACTGCTAGATATTGTGCAGGATACAGAAGAAAGTGACTGAACTCTCTTTGAAATTTCCTGCTTCAAGGAAAAGACTGCTGGATACTATGGGTCTGTATGCTGAAGAAGGATGCCCCAATGATACAGAGGAACTTTGGGTGACTGTCCAGGCAGCGAGATGTCTCTGTCAATTCAGAATTTTAGAAGTTGTTTATATTGCATTTCCTGATTACTTAGGTAATATTATATCCTTCTGGAGTGTTTGATAGAGTTGAAGAATTTATAGTTATTGTTATAGTCCTCCCTTGTCATGATAAAAGTTAAAGTAGATATAAATATTGTACCTGTAATTCTTGCTAGAATTTTCCTATGTTATAGCCTTCCTTTTTGTTTAAACAGAAAAGGGGAAATGGTGTAGGAGGTCCTTCTTTCTATGTGTTGCTTCTATTGGTTAATGAATAAAGAAACTGACTTGGCCTGATTCGGCAGAACTTAGGTAGGTAGATAAGACAGAACTGAATTCTAGGAGGAAGAAAGCAGAGTCAGGGGACACCTTGGATTTGCTGCCAGAGATAGACATGCTTAATAGAAATGGGTTAAATTAAGATATAAGACTTAGACAATAAGAAGCTAGAGTTAATCGGCCAAGCACGGTTTTAATTAATACAATTTCTGTGTGGTCATTTTGGGACTAAGCTAGCCAGGCAGTCAAGACAAACAAGTGCTCTTTCTGCAACACAAGGAAGTGTTTGTTTATTCATTTTTTGTTGTAAGAGGCCACATGTTTGTTTCCAGCTACTCAGCCCCAAAATAATTACACAGAAACCACATTATTTGCAATACTGTTTGGCAAATAGCTTAAGCATATTTCTGGCTAAAGATATACATACAAACACACATACACACACACACACACACACACACACACATATATAAATTTACATCTTAAATTAACCCATCTCCATTAATCTGTGTATTGCCATGAGGCTGTGGCTTACTGGGTCTAGTTCTAGTGTCTGTCTCTGGCAGTTCTACATGGCTTTTTCTGACTTCACCTTCTTTCTTCCAGCATTCAGTTTAGTTTTCCCCACCTAGCTAAATTCTACCTTGCTATAGGCCAAAGCAGTTTCTTTATTCATTAACCAATGTTATCCAAAGCATACAGAGGGGCATCCCACATCACCAATGTATCTAGCTAAATCCACATAAAACCTAAGAGGTCTTGGAGAAGAATTCTTGACTCTAAAAACCAAAGTTTAGCTGCATTTTTTTTCTGGATGGTCTCTGCTTTCTGGAAGCATGTTTCAGCTCCTTTAAGAGAGGTTTTCCTTATTTAGTTGTAGCAGAAAAAAAGCCACATGGTTTTGAAACGGTGGCTTTCTGGCCATGCTGCCAGCACAAACTTGGTGTAGGACAATTCTATATTGTGTCAACTATGTTTTAAATAAACGCTGATTGGTCAGTAGCCAGGGAGGAAGTATAGGCGGGACAAGCAGACAGGAAGTAGAGGCAGGGCAAGAACAGGAGTATTTGGGGAAGAAGGAAGCTCTTCCTGCAGTCCTGCCCAGATATGGAAGAAAGAAGATGAGACCTGCCCCGCTGACAAAGGTACAAAGCCATGTGAATAACATACTAGAATAATGGGCTAATATAAGTTATAAGATCTAATACAAAGCCTGAGCTAATGGGCCAATCAGTTTATAACTTATGAAGACCTCTGTGTGATTTTCTCTGGGAATAAATGGCTGGGGGACCTGGCTGTACAGAAATGCCAACAAGCAGGCCCTCATGTTACACAAACTCTGGCTCTTTCAGGAAGCCAAGTATTTGAATGAGGTTTGTGGGCAATGTGCTGCAAGTTACTTGGAGGCAGCATGGGCCAACTGATTACCAACATGATAATGGTTCCTATCTAATAGTCTCAGAGCCACTGACTGGACCACAGTCATGTTGGACTGGGCTGAGCCAAAAGGCAAATCAGCCTATTTCTAGCAATGTTACTTAGCATTTTAAGAAGCACTTCTGGACAGAAAATGATTTCAGATACACAATAGGACAGATTCTGACATAAAAGACCCCTAAACAAAACCAATGTGTTTAAAACATGTTTGTAAGCTTGGGAGAGGAAAGAAAAAGTATATAGAGAGATAAAAATAAGTATTTTTTTTAAATGCAAAGTCTTTAAAGAGACAGAGTACAGACAGTCATAGATTAAAAGAGTAAAGAAAAATATACCCAAAAAAGATGGAAAATACACAGAGAGACTGGATTATGTATATTATGGTGTTTTCTTTGAAGTTTTTGACTGTGAAGGAACTAAATACAGAGAGTCATTTAATTGTCCAGACTGCTAAGCTAAACCAACATATATAACTTAAAGGAGTCTTGACTTCAAAATATGCGTCTAAGGATATGTTGCTTTGGAAAAGATGTCCTTCTTTTGTTTCTACAGAAGATGAAAACCTATGGATATCTTCCAAACTAATGTGGATGGACAAAGACCCCCTGCAAAGGTTGCTGTGAACACCCCCCCCAAAAATTCCTTTGCCTAACAAAAAGCAGGAAGAAATTTGGAGAAAACTATACCCATATTCCCAAATATTGTTTATAAATGCTTGTTTATATTTAAATGGATACAGTATCAAGATTTGCATTGGTATGGATACTGATTTATTGATAGAAATTTAAGGTCAATTATGTTATATGTATATTTCTGCTCTTGATTAAGGTATTGTGTTTGTGAAGCTCATTTAAAATGTAATATATAATTAAAAACATAGGTTAATAGACAGTCATCTATAATAGTCAAGCTTTTAGTAATGTTATTTAGGTTTTCTAGAAATATATATATATATATATATATATATATATATATATATATAGAGAGAGAGAGAGAGAGAGAGAGAGAGAGACTTCAGTTAGATTATCTTCAAACCTTTTAAAGACCACAGAATATGG
>PVIU01035598.1:0-10603 GCA_004026605.1 Ondatra zibethicus | reverse complement strand
TCATCGATGGAGAAAACAAAATATTCCAGGACAAAAACAGATTTAAACAATACGTAGCCACAAACCCAGCCTTACAGAAAGTACTAGAAGGAAAACCACAAACCAAGGAATCCAACAACACCCACAGTAGCACAGACATCTCTTTAATATAGTGCTTGAAATTCTAGCAATAGCTATAAGACAATATAAAGAGATCATGAGGATTCAAATTGGAAAGGAAGAAGTCAAACTTTTGTTATTTGCAGATGATATGATAGTGTACATAAATGACCCGAAAAACTCTACCAAAGAACTTCTATAGCTGATCAATACCTGCAGTGAAGTGGCAGGATACAAATCAAAACAAAAAAATCAGTAGACCTCCTATACACAAAGGATAAAGAAACAGAGAGGGAAATCAGAGAAACATCACCTTTCACGATAGCCACAAAAAGCATAAAGTATCTTAGGGTAACACGAACCAAGGAAGTGAAAGATCTATTTGACAAGAACTTTAAGACCTTGAAGAAAGAAATCAAAGAGGATACCAGAAAATGGAAGTATCTCCCATGCTCCTGGATTGGTAGGATCAATATAGTAAAAATGGCAATTCTACCAAAGGCAATCTATAGATTCAATGCAATCCCCATCAAAATCCCAACAAAATTCTTCATAGACCTTGAGAGAACAATAACTAACTTTATATGGAAAAACATAAAGCCCAAGATAGCCAAAACAATCCTATACAATAAAGGATCTTCCAGAGGCATTACCATCCCTGACTTCAAACTCTATTACAAAGCTACAGTAATGAAAACAGCTTGGTATTGGCATAAAAACAGAGACACTGACCAATGGAATCAAATCGAAAACCCGGATATTAATCCACAAACCTATCAACACCTCATATTTGACAAAGAAGCTAAAATTATACAATGGAAGAATGAAAGCATCTTCAACAAATGGTGCTGGCATAACTGGCATAAGAATGAAAATAGATCCTTATCTATCACCATGCACAAAACTCAAGTCCAAATGGATTAAAGACCTCAATATAAATCCGACCACACTGAACCTGATAGAAGAGAAAGTGGGAAGTAACCTGTAATACACGGGCACAGGAGACCACTTCCTATGTAAAACCCCAGTGGCACAGACAATAAGAGCAACAATGAATAAATGGGACCTCCTGAAACTGAGAAGCTTCTGTAAAGCAAAGGACACAGTCATTAAGACAAGAAGGCATCCTACTGAATGGGAGAAGATCTTCACTAACCCTACATCAGACAAAGGTGATCTACAAAATAAACAAAGAACTCAAGAAACTAAACATTAAAATGCTAAATTACCCAATTAAAAAATGGGGTAATTATCTGAACAGAGAATTCTCAACAGAAGAAGTTCGAATGGCCTAAAGATACTTAAGGTCATGTTCAACTTCCTTAGCCATCAGGGAAATGCAAATCAAAACAACGTTGAGATACCATCTTACACCTGTCAGAATGGCTAAAATCAAAAACACCAATGATTGATGCCTATGCTGGAGAGGATGTGGAGTAAGGGAACTCTCATCCATTGCTTGTGGGAATGGGAACTTGTGCACCCCCTTTGGAAATCAGTGTGGTGGTTTCTCAGAAAAATGGAAATCAACCTACCTCAGGATCCAGCAATACCACTCTTGGGAATATACCCAAGAGATGCCCAATCATTCTACAAAAGCATTTGTGCAACTATGTTCATAGCAGCATTATTTGTAATAGCCAGAACCTGGAAACAACCTAGGTGCCCCTCAATGGAAGAATGGATAAAGAAAGTGTGGAATATATACACATTAGAATACTACTCAGCGGTAAAAATCAATGACATCTTGAATTTTTGCATTCAAATGGATGGAAATAGAAAACACTATCTTTAGTGAGATAACCCAAACCCAAAAAGATGATTATGGTATGTACTCACTCATTAATGGACCCTAGCCATAAACTAAAGACATTAAGCTTATAGCGCACAAGCCTAAATAAGCCAAAAGGCAAGGTGAACCCAAAGAAAAACATATATAGATCCTCCTGGAAATTGGAAGTAGACAAGATCACCAGACAAAAGTTGAAAGCACAGGAGTGGGGATAGGGTGGAGGTAGGGGTGGTGGTGGAGGTGGACGAAGGGGAGAAGGGAAAGAAGAAGGGAGAAGGGAAGGACTGGGGAAAGCTTAGGGGAGTGGGTGGGTGGAGATGGAGGAAGGGTGGATATTGGAGAAGGGAATAAGATATCTACATTAAGAGAGTCATTTTAGGGTTGGCAAGAGACTTGGCTCTAGAGGGGATCCCAGGTGTCCACGTGGATGTCCCCAGCTAGGTACTTGGGCAGCAGAGGAGAGGGTGCCTGAATTAGCCTTGCCCCATAATCACATTGATGAATATCTTGATCATCACCATAGAAATTTCGTCCGATGGATGGAGATAGAGACAGAGACCCACATTCACATCAGAGCAATAGACTGAGCTCCCAAGGTCCAATCAAAGAGCAGAAGGTGGGAGAAGATGAGCAAGGAAGTCAGGACTGCGAGGGGCTGGTCCACCAACTGAAACAGTGTGCCTGATCTAATGGGAGCTCACCATGGACCAGGACTGAATGAACATATGATCAAACCGTAATCTCTGAATGTGGCTGCCAATGGGGACTGACTGAGAAGCCAATAATAATGGCACTGGGACCTATCTCTTCTGCATGTATTGGCTTTTTGGGAACCTAGTCTATATGGGTGCACACCTTCCTAGGCCGGGATGGATGGGGGAGGACCTTGGGCTTCCCACAGGGCAGGGTACCCTGCCCCCTCTTAAGGAAGCAGGGGGAGGGAGGAGGGGTAGTGTGGGAGCGTAGGGGACTGGGATAAGAGGAGGAAGTGTAAATTTTTGAATGAAAAATAAAGGAATGTGAAAAAAAAGAAAATATTTGTCTTAGTTAGGGTTACTATTGCTGTGATGATACACCATGACTAAACGCAACATGGAGAGGAAAGGGTTTGTTTCATTCATATTTGCATGTAGTAGTTCATCATCAAAAGCGCTGAGAGCAGGAACTCACAAAGCACAAGAACCTGTAAGCAGGAGCTGATGCAGAGACCATGGAGGAGTACTCTTACTGGCTTGCTCCCCATGACTTGTTCAGTCTGCTTTTTTATAGAACCCAGGACCAGGGATGCACTACCCACAATGGCCTGGGCCTTTCTACATCAACCACTAATTAAGAAAATGTCCTACAGGCTTGCCTACATCCGAATCTCATGGAGGAGGCATTTTCTCAGTTGAGGTTGCCTCCTCTCTGATGACTCTAGCTTGTGTCAAGTAGGCATAAAAGTAGCCAGCACAATGTCTTTAAAGAAGTGATGGATAGTTAAGCCAGGTTTGGTGAAACACGCCTGTAACCCCAGTACTGGAAAGGCTCTAGAAGAAGGATTATAAATTGAAAACCACTCTGATCTGCTCATTCAGCCTCTGTGTCAAATAACAACAAAAAAGTGGCACCTAAGCTAAAACCTTCATAGTAAGGTATGAGTTATCCAGTTAAGAGGAGACAAAGGGGCGTGAGGATGTGGTCAGTTGGTAGAGCACATTAATCAAATCTTGGGTTCAGTTTCTAGCACCACATAAAACCGTCATGGTAGTGAAGGCCTTCAAGCCCAGCTTTCAAGAGGGTAGAGATAGGAAGATCAGAAGTTAAAGACGATTAAGACTTCAAGGTCATCCTCAGCTGTATCCTGACTTTGAAGCCAGCCTGGAGCTCTATGACTCTGTCTCAAAAAAAGAGGGGAGGGAGGCAAGGAGGTCAGATAAAGGAAAAGACATGAACAGAGAACCTATTTCTCTTATTAATTTTTTTAGTTACTCTACAACTTACTGTGTTTTGTTATAAGATTTTCATATGTATATCATTATACTTCACACCTCTCTCTGACTGCCCTCCTCTATGCTACCCCTGTCATTGTCTGGGTGGTCCTTTTCCTACCTCTAAGTGATGCCCCCTTCTATTTTCATGTCAAATGCATTCCATTACTCTCTGAATTCCCCTCACCTTAACATCTCTTCCTTCCCTCTCAGAGTCACCTTTCTCTTTTCATTTATATAGACACATACATACACATATAAACATACATATAATTTTAAATTTGCATTCTAGGTGTGAGGAAAAATGTGTGGAATGTGTGTTTCTGGGTCTGAGTTATTTTGTTTAACATACTGACTCAGGTGCATACATTTCTCTACTAGCACCATCATTTCATCTTCTGTACAGTTAAATAAAATCCCATTCTACATAAGCATCACATTTGTCAATTCTTCTGTTGACAGGCATATAGGATGGTATCTAGTGATAGTGCAACAACAGACACGGATGTGCAAGCAACTCTTATGTATATTGATTTTAAGTTTTCAGACACATGCCCAAAAGATATGATTATGTCATATGGTAGTTCTGTTTTCAGTTGTATGACAAACCTCCAGATGCCTTCCATAATTGATGCACCAGTTTGCATTTCCACCAGAAGGGATAAAAGTTCCCCTCTTTCCCCAGCATTTATTTCTTGATGATAACCATTCTGATTCAAATGAGGTGAAATCCTAGAGTACTTCTAATTTGTGTTTCCTGATGGCTAATGATGTTGACGCTTTTTCAAATATTTATTGGCTATTTGTAGTTCTTTCATTAACTGTCTTATTTGATTCATTAGTTCATTTCAAGATGAAAAAGTTAGGGAACGTTTAAGTTTTACAGTACTTTATAAACTCTGTATAATAATTATCTATTAATGTACACCTGGCAAAGACTCTTCACTGCTGAAGGCTCTCTCTGTTTTTATGGCTTCTTTTGCTCTGTAAAAGCCTCTCAATCTTGCATAATGCCATTTTTCAATTCTTGGGACTGCCTTCTGTGCTACTGGCATCGTCTTCAGAAAGCTCTTGCCTACGCCTATATTTTTGAAGTTTTACCTGTTTTCCCAGCAGTTTTAAATTTTCATTAAGGATTTCATCCATGTAGATTTGGGTTTTGTGCAGCAGTTCTACATGAGTCAAGTTTTCTAATACCCTTTGCTAAGGAGGCTAAGCTTCACCCTACTGTGTATATTCTTGACAGTTCTCTCTAAACTTAGGTAGCCTAGCTGTATGGTTTATTTCTGGGTCCTCTATTCTATTCCATTGCTCCTTGCGTCTGCTTTTGGTGCTAGTACCACACTGATTAATCACTATAGCTCTGTTGTATAATTTGAAAGCAAGTATTATGAAACCTGAAGCATTTGATTAGAATAGCTTTGGCTACCTAGTGATGTGGTGTGTGTGTATATGAGTGTGTCTTTTCACATTAGTTTTTTTCTGCCATAAAGAATGTCATTAGACGACAGTGGCACTGGGATTTGTCTCTAATGCATATACTGGCTTTTTGGGATCCTGTTCTTTGGATGTATGCCTTGCTCAACCTAGATGTAGTAAGGAGGGCCTTGGACTTTCCACAGGGCAGAGTGCCTTGCCCTCTCTTAGGATTGGAGGGGGTAGGGAAGGGTATGTGGAGGGAGTGGGAAGGGAGTGGGAGGAGGGCAGGGAGTAGGAATTTGAATTGGCACTTTTTAAAGTAATAAAATAAAATAATAAAAAAATAAAACCCAAAAGAAAAGAATGTCATTGAAGCCTTGTCCCACGGAGAGGAGCAGAGCAGAGTGGGCAACTTTCACTAAGCCCACCCTTGGGACTGGGAATCCCTGGGCAAGCAAGAAGTCCTAACCAGCGTAGGCAGATTCATCCGGATCCCGCTCGCCCCCAGGCACCCCTTTTCATCTGCGTGGTCCTAGTTGCACCCGAACTCAGCCTACTTCCGGGCTGAAGCCTTGGGGGAAGGGTGAGCCCAGTGCTAGAGGGCCCCCATTGTCCCACGGAGCAGAGCTGGCAACTTTCACTAAGCCCGCCCTTGGGACTGGGAATCCCTGGGCAAGCAAGGAGCCCTAACCAGCATCGGCAGATTCATCCGGACCCCGATAACTGGGTCCCAGCCCGTCCCCAAGGCTTTCTGGCCACTTAGGGCCCCCCTCTACTGGCTTTTCTGCTTATCCCAACCCAGCTCGCCCCTGGGCACATCTTTTCATCTGCGGGGTCCTAGCTGCACCCGAACTCAGCCTACTTCCGGGCTGAGGCCTTGGGAGAAGGGTGAGTCCAATGCTAGAGAGCCCCCCCCCCCTTGTCCCACGGAGCGGAGTGGAGCAGAGTGGGCAACTTTCACTAAGCCCACCATAGGGACTGGGAATCCCTGGACAAGCAAGGACCCATAACCAGCCTAGGCAGATTCATCTGGACCCCAGTAAGTGGGTCCCAGCCTGTCCCTGAGGCTTTCTGGCCATTTAGGGCCCCCCTCTACTGGCTTTTCTGCTTATCCCAACCCAGCTCGCCCCCAGGCACCACTTTTCATCTAGGTGGTCCTAGCTGCACCCGAACTCAGCCTACTTCCGGGCTGAGGCCTTGGGGGAAGGGTGAGCCCAGTGCTAGAGAGCCCTCCTTATCCCACAGAGCTGAGCTGGAGCAGACCAGGCAACTTTCACTAAGCCTGCACTTTGGACCGGGAGTCCCTGGGCCAGCAAGGAGTCCTACCCAGAGTTGGCAGATTCATCCAGACCCAGCAAGGAGTCCTACCAGTGTTGGCAGATTCATCGGGATCCCGATACATCGGACGCCACAAGGGGCCCTGAACCAGCGCTGTCAGATCCATTAGGACACCGCAAGGGGCCCTGATCCAGTGCCAGCAGAGACATCCGAACATACTGTGAGGTCCTGGGGCAGCAAGGGCCCCTGAGCCAGTGCAAGCGCATAGCCCGGACTGAGGGACCAAGCCACCGAGACTCTCCTAACACGTTTGAAGGAAGAGACGGGCAGGCGCCAATCAAAGAATTCATCCAACAACCTGAAAAGCAACATGATAACACCAAAATCCAGCGAGTATGGAACAGGAAAACCTGAGCAACCTATCCCAGAAGAAGTAGAAGAAACTGACTTTAAACGTAACATTATGAAAGTTATAGAAACCTTTAAAGAAGAGGTGAAAAACTCCTTTATAGAAAGGGATGAGAAAACTAACAAAATATTACAAGAAATGAATGAATTCCTCAAAGATACCCTAGAAAACCAAGAAAAAGCAATCAAACAGGTAATGGAAACAGTTCAAAACTTGAAAACTGAAATGGAGGCAATGAAGAAAACACAAACCGAGAGATGGAGGGATATGTAAAATCTGGATAAACGAACAGGAACCACACAGACAAGTATAACCAACAGAATACAAGAGATAGAAGAAAGAATCTCAGACACTGAAGATACGATAGAGAAAATAAACTCAGTGATCAAAGAAAACAAAAAATCCAACAAATTCACAACACAAACCATCCAGAAAATCTGGGACACCATGAAAAGACCAAACCTAAGAATAATTGGGATAGAAGAAGGAGAAGAATTCCACTCCAAAGGCCCAGAAAATATATTCAACAAAATATATTATATTATTTTATATATAATAGAAGAAAACTTTCCCAACCTAAAGATGGATATGCCTATGAAGGTTCAAGAAGCATACAAAACACCAAATAGGCTGTATATAAAAAAATCATCCCCTCACCATATAATAATCAAAACACAAAACATACAGAATAAGGAAAGAATATTAAGAGCTGCAAAGGATAAAGATCAAGTAACATATAAGGGTAAACCTATCAGAATTACACCTGATTTCCCTGTGGAAACCATGAAAGCCAGAAGGTCTTGGATAGATGTGCTGTAGAAACTAAGAGACCTTGGATGCAAGCCCAGACTACTATACCCAGCAAAGCTTTCTGTCACCATCGATGGGGAAAACAAGATATTCCAGGATAAAAACAAATTTAAGCAATATATAGCCACAAACCCAGCCTTACAGAAAGTATTAGAAGGTAAACCACAACTAAAGGAAGCAAACAACACCCATAATAACACAGACATCTAACAACCCTACACTAGCTCAACTCAAAGAAGGGAGACACACAAACCCTACTACCAAAAAGAAATTAACCGGTATAAACAACCACTGGTCATTAATAATGCTTAATATCAACGGACTCAACTCACCTATAAAAAGACACAGGTTAAGAGAATGGACACAAAAACAGGATCCGACATTCTGCTGTTTACAAGAAACACACCTCAACCACAAAGACCGACATTATCTCCGAGTAAAGGGATGGGAAAATGTTTTTCAATCAAAGGGCCCTAAGAAACAAGCAGGTGTGGTTATACTAATATCTAACAAAATCGACATCAAATAAAATCAATCAGAAGAGATGGAGAAAGACACTTCATACTCATAACAGAAAAGATTCATCAAGATGAAGTCTCAATCATGAATATATATGCCCCTAATATAAAAGCACCCACATATGTAAAAAAAAAACATTACTAGAACTCAAAGAACACATCAAACCCCACACACTAAAAGTAGGAGATTTCAACAGTCCTCTCTCACCAATGGACAGGTCAAACAGACAGAAACTTAACAAAGAAATACGAGAACTAACAGATGTAATGAATCAAATGGATTTAATAGACATCTATAGAACACTCCACCCAAACAGGAAAGAATATACCTTCTTCTCAGCATCTCATGGAACCTTCTAGAAAATTGATCACATACTTGGTAACAAAGCAAACATCCACAGATACAAAAAAAGTTGGAGTAACAATCTGTGTCTTGTCGGATCACCATGGAGTAAAGTTAGAATGTAACAACAATTTCACCCCCAAAAAACATACAAATTCATGGAAACTGAACAGTCAACTACTAAACCACTCCTGGGTCAAGGAAGAAATAAAAAAAGAAATTAAAGTCTTCCTTGAATTCAACGAAAATAAAGAAACAACATACACTAACCTATGGGACACTATGAAAGCAGTACTAAGAGGAGAGTTCATAGCACTTAGTGGCCACATAAAGAAAATGGAGAAAGCACACATTAGTGACTTAACAGCACACCTGAAAGCTCTAGAAAAAAAAGAAGCAGACTCACCCAGGAGTAGAAGACTGGAAATAACCAAATCAACAAAATAGAGACACAGAAAACTATCCAAAGAATCAATGAAACAAAGAGCTGGTTCCTTGAGAAAATCAACAAGATCGACAAACCCTTATCCAAACTAACAAAAGGCAGAGAGAGACACTCAAATTAACAAGATCAGAAATGAAAAGGGGGACATAACAACAGACACTGAGGAAATTCAAGGAATCATTAGGCCTTACTACAAAAGCCTGTATGCTACAAAATTGGAAAATGTATAAGAAATGGACAGTTTTTTAGATAAATACCACATATTGAAATTAAATCAAGACCAGGTGAACAATTTAAATAGACCTATAAGTCGCGAGGAAATAGAAGCTGTCATCCAAAACCTCCCAACCAAAAACAGCCCAGGACCAGGTGGTTTTAATGCAGAATTCTACCAGAACTTCCAAGAAGAGCTAATACCTATACTCCTTAAGGTGTTTCACATAATAGAAACAGAAGGGTCAATGCCAAACTCATTTTATGAAGCTACAATTACCCTGATACCAAAACTACACAAAGACGCAACCAAGAAAGAGAATTATAGACCAATCTCACTTATGAACATTGATGCAAAAATTCTCAATAAAATACTGGCAAACCGAATCCAAGAACACATTTAAAAAATCATCCATTATGATCAAGTAGGCTTCATCCCAGAGATGCAGGGCTGGTTCAACATATGAAAATTTATCAATGTAATCCATCATATAAATAAACTGAAAGAAAAAAACCATATGATCATTTCATTAGATGCTGAAAAAGAATTTGACAAAATTCAACACCCCTTTATGATAAAGGTCTTGGAGAGATTAGGGATACAAGGATCATATCTAAATATAATAAAAGCAATATATAGCAAGCCAACAGCTAACATCAAATTAAATGGAGAGAAGCTCAAAGCCATTTACTAAAATCAGGAACAAGACAAGGCTGTCCACTTTCGCCATATCTCTTTAATATAGTGCTTGAAGTCCTAGCAATAGCTATAAGACGATATAAGGAGATCATGGGGATTCAAATTAGAAAGGAAGAAGTCAAACTTTTGTTATTTGCAGATGATATGATAGTGTACATAAATGACCCGAAAAACTCTACCAAAGAACTTCTATAGCTGATCAATACCTGCAGTGAAGTGGCAGGATACAAATCAAAACAAAAAAAATCAGTAGACCTCCTATACACAAAGGATAAAGAAACAGAGAGAGAAATCAGAGAAACATCACCTTTCACAATAGCCACAAAAAGCATGAAGTATCTTAGGGTAACACGAACCAAGGAAGTGAAAGATTTATTTGACAAGAACTTTAAGACCTTTAAGAAAGAAATCGAAGAGGACACCAGAAAATGGAAGGATCTCCCATGCTCCTGGATTGGTAGGATCAATATAGTAAAAATGGCAATTCTACCAAAGGCCATCTATAGATTCAATGCAATCCCCATCAAAATCCCAACAAAATTCTTCATAGACCTTGAGAGAACAATAACTAACTTTATATGGAAAAACAAAAAGCCCAGGATAGCCA
>PVIU01035597.1:0-10167 GCA_004026605.1 Ondatra zibethicus | reverse complement strand
GATTCCCTATGCTGGAGAGGATGTGGAGTAAGGGGAACTCTCATCCATTGCTGGTGGGAATGCAAACTTGTGCAACCACTTTGGAAATCAGTGTGGCGGTTTCTCAGGAAATTGGGAATCAACCCAGACATCTTTAAAACAGTCACAGGTTGACTGGCCGCTGGACCACTCAAACTGCCTAGCTGGGGCCACGCTCCCCGGGGCGTCCTCAGAGGCCTACACCCACAGAGTCCCAGGCAGGAGATGCCACTGCTGCTGTTCAATCGGCTGATTCTAAGGGGAACCAGGGTGCCTCTTCTGGTGGCTAGTATCTTTTGCCAATTTGACTAGGTTTCTTTTCCTTTTTTAATGTCTGTGATTTTTTGTTTTTGAATGTGCATAGGTGTTTTGCCTGCGTGTATGCCTATGTTAGAGTGTCAGGTCCCCTGTAAATATAATTACAGACAGTTGTGAGCCACCCTGTGGGTGCTGGGAATTGAACCTGGGTCTTCTGGAAGAGCACTCAATGCTTTGTAATTGTCGAGCCATCCCTCCAGCCTCCTCTGTCAATTTGACGGTGTATCCGTGAAGGCATTTCTTTTTTCTCTGTCTGTTAAAGAAAAGTACTGTGTGGGGCTGGAGAGCTGGCTTAGGGATTAAGAGCCCTGGCTGACTGGCTACTTTTCCTGAGGATTTAGGTTTAACTCCCAGCCCAGCCCGATGGCTATAGTTTCAGGGAATCTCTGCAGGCACTGCATGTAGGTGGTGCCCACACAACAAAATAAAAGTGAAATTATTTTAAAAAATAAAAGAGAAAGTCACTATTTAAAAAATAAAAAATAATGCTTTGATTATTTTTTGAGAATTTCATACAATGCACTTTGATTATTTTCAACCCCTCTGGCTCCTCCCAGATCCTCTCTATCCTCCCTTCCCACACAAGTTCAAGCTCCTCCCTTCTCTTTTTAAACCCAGTAAGTCCAGATTAAGTGCTGGCTAAATACTTCTGGGATACCAAGAGTCACATCATTAAAACATTTCATTTAAAGCATTAAATTGAATGCTAATAGCTTCTCAGCCAGGAGTGGGATGCACGTCTGTCTCCCACTCCTTGCTGGGATTGTGTCGGCTTGAGCCTGAGTAGGCGTAGGCACAACTACTGTGAAGTTCATCCGTTCACCTACCCTACTGTGTCTGGAAAAATCGTTTCCTTGAGGTTGTCTCCACCCCTGACTAACAACCTGCGCAGTGGACGTGTCTTGCAAGCAGGCCATTGTTTTAGCACATGGTTCCCAGTCTGGAAAGACAGACAGCCACTTCCCTTCTCCAGCAGTGAGCACAGCACCTTCCTGCACTTGAACGTTAGCGGGTAGGGATGAGGCTTCCAGGTCAGTACCAGCTTGATTCCTTCGTGTCGTCTGATTTAAGTGTGTGGTGTCTTTAACTATAGCATCTTGCTGTCAATCAAGTTCGGGGGATAACCAAGAGCATTGGCAATAGTCTATAATGTCTGAAGCATCTATGGGACCCTATTGGCAAACAACTCAAAAAGAGGTAACCCATTCTTGGTATCTGTAGGTTGACCTGCTGGCATGAGGTGTCCACTTGGTACGGTATTATCTTCCCATTTCAGGGGAACACCATTAAACCTCTACTAATATAAGTATATATGATTTCTTCAGTAGTTCTTAGCGGGAGACATTCCTTCCCACATTCTCACCTCTACTCCACACTCCCATCCCTCACTGTATTTAATCCTTCTTGATAATTTTTTTCCCTTTCCTGATTTAGGTTGCTGTATTCTAGTTTCCTTTTCTTGAAAGAGCCCACCCTGTTAGGGTGTGTACTGGCTGATTTTGTGTCTACCTGAGATAAGCTAGAGTCATCTGAGAGGAGGGAATCTCAGCTGAGAAAATGTCTCCAGAAGATCAGGCAAGTCTGTAGGGCATTTTCCTAATTAATAACTGATGGGAGAGGGTCTAGTTTATTATTGTGGGTGATCCATCCTGGAGGGGAGGGTGTCTAGAGTGGTCTAGAGTTCTATAAGAAGGCAAACTGACCAGGCCATGATGAGCAAGCTAGTAAGCAGCGTTCCTCTATGGTCTCCAGTTTCCTATCCTGTTTGAGTTCCTGTCCTGACCACCTTCAGTGGTGGGCTAGGGTGTGGAAGTGTGAGCCAAAATGAGCCCTTTCCTCCCCAGCTTGCTTTTGGTCATAGTATTTCATCACAGCAATAGTAACCCTAACTAAGACAGGGTATAGCTAAAGTGCACGTGTGTGGATGTGAGCAGGTACATGTGCACATATATGCACATATGTGTGGAAGTCAGAGGTCAGCCTTAGGTATCTTCTTCAATTGTTCTCCGCTTTATTCTTCTGAAGACCAGATATCTCGCTGGAACCCGAGCCAGACTGCTGAAGTCTGCATGGCTGCCGGCAGCGCACTGATCAGCTTTGCTCACCAGGACCTAGGGTTGTCCTGCTCCACATCAGGGTGTTTTTAACTCTGGAGTGGTCTGTAAGCCCTGGACTCCCATGAATGCCTCTCTACAGAGAGAGGGGGAGGGAGGATTCCCATGGGAAGCTTTCCCAGCACTGGATGGCTTAATCCCCCTTTGCACAGTCCCTCTCTGTCTCAAACACACTTCCACAAGCCAGGTCTAGGCCAACCATCTGCCATGCTCTCTGGTGGAGAAAGAGATGAGGTAAATGTTGGATAAATGAGACTGGCTCATTTGAGGGTATGGCTTAGTGGTAGAGCCCCTGCATAGAATCTCCCAGTGAGGGGTTGGGGTATGGTTCAGTGGTAGAGCACCTGCCTAGAATCTCCCAGTGAGAGGTGTGGCTCAGAGGTAGAGTATTTACTTAGCTAACATGAAGCTCTGAATTCCATTCCAAATACCCAGGTAAAAACAAACAAAACAAAACAAACAAAACATAAAGAAATCTGTGTGCACTGTGGGGTGAATGACTCCAGCTAGTTCACACACACACTGCTATACATGGTTGTCATTGTTTGGCAATGACGGCACTTGAAATCCCTTTTAGCTTTTCTCAGGACGCATCGCCTGGGTGGGAGCTAAAGTCAGCATCTTGTACAATGGAGTTCTTGAGTTTCTTCATCCACCTAACTTTTAAGAATTCATTTAAAGGTGTTGTAATTTATTTTTAAAGTGTTTAGTGACTGGATACACATTGGAGTATATGTGTATCCATATTGGTATGCTCATATTGGTACTTCCTTATTTCCCTCTAGTTAACCCTAAGTCCGTGTTGTCATGATTGTCACAGCTATGGAGGATGGATTGAATGTGTGGATGCCTGGGTTCAGTTATGTTTAAATGGTCAAGTGCTGTGTGATATTGTGGGAATACAGTGGGATGAGAAAGCAGAGACACTTTGTAGGGACTCAGTTAACCATCCGCCCTCTGAGGGGTTTGACCTCAGTCTGTGACACAGTATCTGCCCTTCAACAGTAGTGGCCATGCTATGTGACTTTCCTAGGGAGACACCAGACACACATATCTACTTGGCCCAGATAGGAAACCCACAACAGACCAAAGTAAGACTACCCCAAAGTCTAACTTGGCAAACGAAAGAATATTGGGCTACTTACAGGAACAGGAATGACTTAAAGACAGCTGTGTCACCAAAAAGTCCACCCAGTATGGGTTACAGCTCGCTGTAGCCCTGGATCTCTCTGTAAAGCTTGCAGGCAGCTCCACAGATCAGAGTCTCCTTTCTGTGGCTGATCTGGTGTGTGCTTGTAATGTCAGAGCCGGGAGGTGAAGACAGAAGGATCCATGGAGCTCTCTGCGCAGTTAGACTAGCCTATCCGTCAAGTCTTGGGCTAGTGAGAAACTCTCTCCAAGGTGAGGCTGGGTATGGGGACATGTACCTTTGATCCCAGCACTTGGGAAGCAGAGGCAGGTAGGTCTCTGTGAGTTCAAGGCCAGTTTGGTCTACACAGAGAGTTCCAACTTAGTGAGACCCTGACTCAAAAACAAAGGAGAATAACAGCAACAACAAAACAAACACCAAACATAAGGTGGGTAATTAAGATGGATCATCTAAAGTTCTCGCTGACAAGATAGAGGGCCCAAGTTTAAGGACCTTCACTCTCCAAAAATTAGTGCCATAAAAAAAAACACATTTGAAAAATGCAAGGTCGGTGGCAATAGGCTTTCTGTATCTTGATAATAGGTTTCTCCACCTACACAGTAAGACAGATCAAGCTGACCTGAAAAACTAAAAAAATGGGTTTATTTGAGCAAAGCAGCTCCTGGGTGAGTCCTCTAGACCCAGAGATCAGGCCTGAGAAGTCATGCTCGCGAACAAAGGCAGGAAGCTTATACAGCCCGTCGGTGAGTGGTGATGCGTCCACCACAAGCTGGCTTTGTGCCCAAGTGTGGTCAAAAGCTGAGCACTTTAGGTGGGGACTTGGGCAGCTGGCAACTTCAGGGTAGGAGGTGCCACAGCCACCAAGAATGTGGAACTGGGCTTTTCTTTGTTGGAGATTTTCTGAGTAGGCGGAGTTTGGAGAGTCAGCTGGGGCTTCTCAGACTGTGCAGGAGCAAGCTGGAGTTTCCTAAAGAACAGGTGGCCCATGATGAATGATACTTAAGGTTGTCCTCTGGCCTCCACATGCACAGACATGTCCATACACATGAACATACACAAACATGAACAAAACCAAGTGTGGTAATACATGCCTGTAATCCCAGCACTCAGGAGGCTGAGGCATGAAGAGAGAGAGCCAAGGTTACAGAGCAAGATCCCAAATTGGAAAAATCAAACTAGCCAGGCAGTGGTGGGGACAGCAGTGGCGGTAGCAGCTGCAGTCATGGCGCACAACTTTAATCCCAGCACTCAGGAGGCAGAGGCAGGTGGATCTCTGAGCTCAAGGCCAGCCTGGTCTACAGAAGGACAACCAGGGCTATTGAGAAACTCTGTCTCAAAAAACAAAAACAAAAAACAAAAAGCAAAACAAAATGAAAAAAATCTTAACAAAACCAAAACATAGGCACATACAGAGCCAAGCCAGAAACACAAGCCAGGGCCCCTTGAAGGACAGTCCCCATCCCACGTCTTCTGACTACAGCTGGTTCAATCCATACCAGAGCAAAGTGCACAAAGCACCCCAGAGCATCTGCACACACATAGAAGGACCAGTGGTGACTCTGTTCACAGTATCCCACACACATAACACAGGGACCTGAGATGACCCTGTTCTCTATACTGCTCCCCCACACATAACACAGGGACCCATGATGACCCTGTTCTCTATACTGCTCCCCGACACCTAACACAGGGACCCGTGATGACCCTGTTCTCTATACTGCTCCCCGACACCTAACACAGGGACCCGTGATGACCCTGTTCTCTATACTGCTCCCCGACACCTAACACAGGGACCCGTGATGACCCTGTTCTCTATACTGCTCCCTCACACATAACACAGGGACCCGTGATGACCCTGTTCTCTATACTGCCTGCCATAACACAGGGACCTGTGATGACCCTGTTCTCTATACTGCTCCCCCACACATAACACAGGGATCCGTGATGATCCTGTTCTCTATACTGCTCCCTCACACATAACACAGGGACCCGTGATGATCCTGTTCTGTATACTGCCTGCCATAACACAGGGACCTGTGATGACCCTGTTCTCTATACTGCCTCCTCCCATAACACAGGGACCCATGATGACCCTGTTCTCTATACTGCCTGCCATAACACAGGGACCTGTGATGACCCTGTTCTCTATACTGCTTCCTCCCATAACACAGGGACCCGTGATGACCCTGTTCTCTATACTGCTCCCTCACACATAACACATGAACACGTGATGACCCTGTTCTCTATACTGCCTCTCCATAACACAGGGACCCGTGATGACCCTGTTCACAGTATCCCACAGGAGCATTGCTGGGCTACTGGACCTCCCCAGACCTCTGAGGTAATTTTGTAAGCAGCCTGGGCAGAAATGAAGATATTCTAAAGATACACTGTGCTTCTCCTATTGGAGATCGGACTACTGAGATGATGCCCGCCAAGAAGCTTGGCGTTCCCTAGAGTCTCATGCTGGGAGAGGAAAGGGGAATCGCAGGTGCAGGTGCCAGACAGAGGAGGAGCTCGTCCTTTGGAAACAGATTAAGAAAAAAAAACCTTAATTATTTCTATTTTATTTGTATGGGTGTTGTACCCATGCGTCCGTGTGTCTGGTGCTCTCAGAGGTCAGAGCTGGGTGGTGGTATTGTACACTTTTAATCCCAGCGCTTGGGAGGCAGAGACAGGCAGATCTCTGAGTTCAAGTCCAGCCTGGTCTACATAGCCAGTTCCAGGACAGTCAGGGAGACATAGAGAAGCCCTGTTTCCAAAAACAAAACAAAGTAAAGAGCATCAGACCCTCTAGAATTGGAGTTATAGGCAGTTGTGAGCCACCATGTCTGCGCTGGGAACTGAACCCTTGTCCTCAGTAAGACCAATCAGTGCTCCAAGAGACTTTTTTTACATTTTGAATTGTGTGTGTGCACAGCTGTGTATACAAATGGACTTGTGTGTGCAGGTGTTCGTGTCCATGTGGCCATTAGAGGATAACCTTGGAGAGCATTCGCCTTGGTGTTTTGTTTGCTTGTTTGTTTTTGGGATAGAGCTCTCATCCTTTTGTTTGTTTTGGGGATAGAGCTCTCATCCTTTTGAGGACAGACAGTCAGAGCACCTGGGGATCCAGGGATTGGCTCCACCTCCCCAGGCCTGGGGTTACACACGCATCACCACCCCAGGCCTTTTACATGGGTTCTGGGGATGGAACTCTGGTCCTCACAAGCCAGTGCTTTACTGACTGAGCCATCTCCCCACACAGTGATTTCACACAGTTCTGAGAAACTCTCAGAACACCGCAGGACTGGAGCCAAGCCTACAGGGGAGCACAGCTTGATTGGGACTGCTCAGCTGTGGGTACCTCGTAGCCTCCACTTCACATCAGGCCTGGGAGGGGATGAGTCCCGGCGTCGTTTCGCCCGTCTCCCCACCATGGATCCCTTTTCTGCTTTCTCTATGACTTTATTTTCTCTATAACTAGGACTCCTAGGACCTAGGCTCTGACCCTGACAGCCCTCCTGGTCACCTCAAGTCTCCTACAAGCTGAATGTTTTCCTCATCTTTTCTTAAAGTGGAGACATGAACCCACTGTTGCCTCTCCTCTCTGCCCCTCTCTTGACTCTCTCTTCAGGCTAAAAAGTGTTTTAGAATGTGACTCTATTGACCTGGATGAACCTGGGATGAATCCTTCTTGTTCTAGACCTAGCCTTGGGTAAAACAGGGTCATGACACCTCACCCTTGGGAGAGAAGACTAGAAGGGCTTCTCATGCCCTAGGAGTTGGATACCTGCCAGGAGGTGCAGCTACCCTTTGACAAAGCTGCTCCAGCCCCGGAGGAAGTCCTTTCCAGTTTCTCTTCCCCTGTGTCTTCTTTGAAACTCTCTGTAGATTCCATCCTCCCCTGCACAGGCTTCCTTTGTTATTAAAACGCCCTTGGGCAAAACAGGAAGATGAGGCTAGATGTCTGTGAAACTCAGGAGAAGGAGGTAGGAGGAGGAAGCCTGCCACCTGGCTGTCTCTCCAACTCAACTATGTCCTTATTTTCTGTTCCACAGGAAGGATTTGGGCGGCTGCCTCCTACTTGCTCAAATCCCCAGCTGTCACTCACGGCTACTGGCTCTGGCCCTGGAACCTTGGAGACATTAGCATCATGGCCATTAAATCCATGAGGGCAACTGCTACAATAACAATAATGATGACAGCTACCACCTACTAAACACGCACTCTGTGCAAGGCGTTCTCTGTGCTTTCCACACAGTAATAGGCCGGCTAATCCTCCCAGCAACCCTCTGAAATCTGTGTTATTATTTTTTACCAATTAAAAAAAATATCTACAGCTGGGTGTGGCGGTGTGCACCTGTAGTCCTGGCTATGCCGGAGAGCAAAGCAGGTGGCTAACCAGAGCTCAGGAATTGGAGACCAGCCTGGAAAAGCTAGCAGGGGAGGCGTCCTCTGCAAACAAGAGCAAAGATGATTTATGCCTCTGTTCAGGGTTAGCTGGTGGCATTTTTTTTTCTTTAGTGATAGTGCTAAAATCTTGTTTTTCTTTATTTATATGATTGCCTTTTATCTTTATTTGATACTGCCTTTATCATTGTATATCTTTCACAATCATCTTTATTAGTGTGTCTCCCTTAGTATTGTTTTTATTAGCCTTGACTGCTTATCTTCCTGACTGTGTATCTTTACCTACTATGTCTGTTTTTTTTTTCTTTAATTAAGATGTGGGCAGGGGATGTAGCTTGGTTGGTAAGATGTTTTTCTGTCATCCAAAAGCACCGGGGCTCAACCCAGCACTGTTGACCAGGTGTGCTGTGTGCTGGTGTGGGCCCGTGATCCCAGAACTTGGACAGAAAAGGTGGGGGGATCAGAAGTTCCATGATCCTTAACTACATAGCAAGTCCGAGGTCAGCCTGGGCTACATGCGTGTCCTGCTTCCTCTTTTTGTCAACTTGACACAAGCTAGAATTACTTGAGAGAAGAACTTCAATTGAAAAAATGCTTCCTTCAAACTGACCTGTGTGTAAGTCTGTGGAGCATTTTCTTGATTAGTGATTGATGTGTGAGGCTCAGCCCACTGTAGGCAGTGCCACCCCTGCTCAGGTGGTCCTGGGTAAATAAGAAGCAGGCTGAGCAAGCCATGGGGAGCCAGTCATTAAGCAGCAATCTTCCTTCCATGGTCTGCTTCATTCCCTGCAGAGTCATTTATGTAAAATGGTGCAGTATTTGCACAGAATCGACAGATAGCTCTCCATAGCCTTTGGGATTTAAGTAATATTTAAATAACTCATTGCATATGACTCAAGGATGTGCTGTCTATTGGATAGTATGCTGATTTCTCTCTGTGTATGTGTTCATGTGTAGTCATGTATTTTTGTGTTTGTGTTTTCATGTGTATATATGTGTATTTGCATGTATGTGTGTGAATGTGTGTGTTGCAGTGTGGGGGAGCACTTCCCTTGGTGTGTGCATGTTTGGGCCAGAGGATAACCTCTAGACTTATTCCTCAGTTCTGTCGACCATGTCTCCTGAGACAGGGTCTCTCAGCAAACCTGCTTTGATGAGTCACTAGAGTGACTGGCCAGCAGCCCCTGGGACCTCCCGTCTCACTGGAGTTGCACATATGTTCTACTTCCTCTGTCTTTTTACATGAGTACTGGAGATCTGAGCTTAGGCCCTTGTGCTTACATGACCACATCTCTCTAGTCCTGTTTTAAAGAGATACTTGATTAATCAGTGTGTGTGTGTGTGTGTGTGTGTGTGTGTGTGTGACATGAATGCAGAGATCCGAGGACACCTTGAGAGAGTCGGTTCTCTCCTTCCACTGTGTCTGGCCTGGGGAGCAAATTCAGGTCATCAGGCTTGGTGGCAGGGTGACTTTGTACACTAAGGTGTTTCTTTGGCTTTAGTTTGTTTGTTTTGACAGAGGGTCTCACTGTTTTACAGAGATCTGGCTCAAAGCCATGATCCCCCGTCTCACTCTCCCAAGCATCAAGACTGCAGCACTACACACTGCTGAGTCCCTACATTTTCATGCTTCCACTGTTCAGAATGCTTCACGGCCACACTGTGAAGTGCTGTATAATATCCTTAAGAATGAGAAGCCTGTGGAAGCATCAGAGAAGCACACATGTCAGATGAGCTTCTTCTAGGCTGAGCCTTGGGCTCTGGGTCCTATGTGAAAGATGACAAATATATGAAATAAGTTGTCTTCTTCCAACAGAGACATGTGGAAGCATATACAGGCAAAACCAGTGCGGCTTTCAGGAGCCCAGCCCTAATTTCCTGTTTGGGCTCAATATTTGCTTATTTGATGTTCAGGGAGGTTCTGCTAGAACACCACTATGAAGATCACATTTTTACTGCTATTACTGCAGAGCTTTTTATATGTGTTGTAGAGTGTATGTCCTGTGCATGTGTGCGTGTGTGTGGGTGCATGTGTGTGTACATGTGTGGAGGGGTGCATGTGAGTGCATGTGTGTGTGGGGGTGTATGTGTGTGGAGGGCTTTGGGGGTGTGCGTGGGGGGTGCATGTGTGGAGCGGTGCGTGTGTGTGGGGTGCCTTGTGTGGGGTACGTATGT
>PVIU01035596.1:0-10118 GCA_004026605.1 Ondatra zibethicus | reverse complement strand
TGGGTTCAGCTAGTTATTCGGCTTCTCTGGGCTTGTGAGCTAAGTGCTTAGTGTCTTTTATTTTATAGCTAGGGTCCACTAATGAGTGAGTACATACCAAAATCATCTTTCTGGGTTTGGGTTACCTCACTCAGGATAGCGTTTTCTATTTCCATCCATTTGCATGCAAAATTCAAGATGTCATTGTTTTTTACCGCTGCACCTCTCATCCCATCTTCCCTGTGTCTTAAAGGCCACTTTCAATGTCCCCTGAAGAGCTGATCTGGGAGTCACAAATTTTAGCCACTTTAAATCATGGAAAGTTTTCCTTTCTCCTCTAACTATGGGAGATGGTTTTGTTGCATACAGCAGTCTAGGTTGGCATCTGTGGTCTTTTGGAACTTCAAGTACATTGCTCTCTGGGGTTTAAAGTTTTAAGTAAGAAATTAGTTGTTATTCTTGTGATTTTCACTTATATGAGACTTGTTTTCCTCTAGCAACTTTTCTTTGTTCTGTATATTTAGTGTTCTAACTATAATATTCTGTAGGAAATATTTTTCTTCCTTATCATTCTTATTTGTGTTACATATGTTTATATCTGTATGGGTGTGTCTATTAATTTGGGGATGTTTTCTTCTATGATCTGTTGAACATCTGATCTAATCTATCAATAGGGAACTCCTCTTTATTCCTATAATTCAAATATTTTGTGTTTTCTGTAATAAAATTTCTGTATGTTCCTTATTTTTTTCCTTTGTGTGAGATAGATCTCACTAAGTAGTCCCAGATAAACTGGAATTCACTATGTAGAGCAGGTTATCCTTGAACTCAGAAAGATCCACCTGTTCCTATTATTATAAAAGCAGTGTACCACCATACCAAGACCTGTTTGTTCATTTTATTTATTTTTTATTAAAATTTAAAAAAATTAATTATTTGCTTTACATACTGACTGCAGTTTCCCTTCTGTTCTCTCCTCCCATTCCGTCCCTCACCTGCCCTCTCCCTCAATCTGCCCCTCCTCTATTTCTGTTTGGAAAAGCCCAGGCCTCCCAGGGGTATCAGCAAAGCATGGCATATCAAGTTGCAGTAAGACTAATAATCTTCCCTTGCATTAGGGCTGGACAAGGCAATCTAGTGTGAGGAATGGGTTCCCAAGAGCCAGCCAAAACATTAGGAACAGCCCCTGCTCCCATTGTTAGGAGTCCCACAAATAGACCAAGCTACATAACTCTTTCATAACAGAGAGGACTTAGGTTAGTCTTATGTAGGCTCCCTGGTTTTTGTTTCAGACTTTGTGTGCTCCTATAAGCCAGTTTAGTTGTTTTTGTTGGTTTTCTTGTGATTTTCTTGGCCTCTTTGGCTCCTACAGTCCTTCCTCCCTCAGCAGTAGTCTCCAAGCTTAGACTAAAGTTTGGCAGTGAGTCTCTGTGTCTGCTTCTATCAGTCACTGGTTGAAGACTTTCTGATGATAACTGGGGTAGTCATCAATCTAATCATAGTGGATGGCCAGTATAGGCTATGTACCCACTATTGCTAAATACACATATATTGTGGTAGTGGTCTAATTTCTATATTTTATCTTCAAATCCTAATGTTTTATTTTCTACTTAGTCTTTTCTACTTGTAAGGCTTTCCTTGAATATTCTTATTGAGTTATGCAGTTTTTCAATTTTTTCAGTCATTAAAATTTGAGTTCTGTTCAGTGTTTCTATGTTTTTATTTAATTAAAATTTCAGTTCAGGAACTGACAAAATTTCTTTGCTATTTCATCTGACCATATCTTTATGTTTTGTGGGACATCACTAAAGCATTTGTTGCTACCCTTTTTAGGTTCATTGAGTTGTTTATTTGTGTCTTCTTTAGACTCCTTAAATTCTTTGAATACACTTTTTATTGATATTTTAAACTATGTGCCTAGAGTTCAGTTAAGTAATTCTATTGATGAAAATTTCTCTAGGCCTTGTGAATTTTAAGTAGAAATTAGTGTTTTGGAGTTATGTATAATTTCCTATCAATGTGACTTGGTATTTCTTTCATTTGTTATGTATTGATATGAGATCCTATACTGTCTCTGTTGAGTTTAAATTTGACATTTTGTTGTTGTTCCCTAAGCTTGGTTGATTTCGTATCATGTATGTGGACTTAGTAGTATAATTGTTAAAATACTCAGTGTTGAGTTTGGATTAGAGATACAGGGTGATTTGAATTTGAATTCTGTGGTAACCAAGGAAGCTTGGAAATGGAACAATTAGCTATGTCTCTCCAAACTATACTACCCAAGCTATACCTGCAATGTCCGCATGGTATTGGAAGCTGCGATACTTGGTGTGGAACAATGGTCTGTATTCTGTCAATTGTATTTTAATAAAATGCTGATTGGCCAGCACCCAGGCAGGAAGTATAGGTGGGACAATCAGACAGGAAGTAGAGGTGGGTCAACAAGAAGAGGAGAATTCTGGGAAGAGGAAATCTTGGTCTGCAGTCCTTTAACCAGCTGCAGAGGAAGCAAGATGTTACTGCCTCACTGAATAAGGTACCGAGCCATGTGGCTAACATATACTAGAATAATGAGCTAATATAAGTTATATAACCCAGCCACAGAACAAGCACGATATGACTGCTTTGCCAAAAAAAGGTACCAAGCCACATGGCTAACATGGATAAGAATAATGGGCTAATGTAAGTTGTAAGAGCTAATAAGAAGCCTGAGATACTGGCACAATCAGTTTATAGTTAATGTAGACTTCTGTGTGATTTCTTTGGGACTTAACGACTGCAGGAACTGGGCAGGACAGAAAACTCAGTCAACAGATACTGGTCACTAACAAGGCTACAGTGATGTTCCAAGTTTGCAGATTTAAGAGGGCATAGATGGGTGAAGGTCTGGCATTCACTAGGCTATCCCAGCAACTGGATGTGCAGCTAGAGTTAAGCCTGAATTTTGGCAATAAAATGGGCAGGTGAGAATCCAGGGAAGGAAATCATACAAGCACAACTGAGGCCAAACCTAGAGGTTGAAGATGGTGCAGGCAGGCTAGGATCCTGGAATTCACCAGACTGGGCCAGCACACGAATGTATGAGCCAGGCTAAGTCTGCAGATTGGCTATAGGGTGGGGAGGCCAGGGTATGGGGGACTTACAAGATAATGTTGAGGTATAGTCTATGCAACAAGGATGAAATCGAGGTTGGATTATTTTTAATTTGGCAAATGACTTTCTGTTTGTTAATCATGGCTGCATGGATTAGTGTGAGAAAGCCTTGTAGTGACTGGGGCATGCTTGTTGTCTGTCCACTTCTTATGTATAAAAATCAGCATAGTTGGGCATGGTGTCTTACATATATAATTTCAACATACAGAAGGCTGACACAGGAGGATTTGTGTGAGTTTATGGGCAACATGGGCTATAGATTGACACTATTACATAAAGGTAGAGAGACAGAGAGACACACAAACACGGAAATAAAGAAGTATACTCATCATAGTGCTGACTTTCCTCTATTCTTTGGGCTGTAGTCCACTCCCTAAGAAAGATATAAAGTACCATAGTTGTGTATTTCAATGGGAACAGGAAAACAAACTATAATAGCTATAAATTTATATACTTATTAAGTGGTTGTGGAGTATATTTAGTACTGTGATAGCTATTAAATGCATTTCAACATCCATAATAATTGAAAATAGTGTCAAGGCAATTATTATGAGTAGTGAAACAAACATAAACTAAACAGAAATTGCTATTCATTATGTTTTGTGGCTTTTTCTGGTACCAGACGATTCTTTCCCACTGTGATAATGGTAGGAAACATCGATGTAAGCTATAAAATATGAAGCGATTTTCAAGATATTTTCACAATTATTTCATTTCCCACACTCATTTCCAAAAATACTTCATAATACGGTAAGTGTGTAGTTGAATTAAAAAACTGGACCTTAGGTTACATGCAGCACCTTTCAATAATTCTTTCAATAACATTTCAGCACTAATTGTGTGCAAAGTTTTCTACAAATTTAGGGGAAATGGTGAGTATTCTTGTCTTATTTTAAGGGAATATTTACTAAGACTGGAATTTTGTGAGGAGGGGTGTCCATAGAAACATGGGAGCATCGTACAGGATGAATAAACCAACGACTCAGGGATTTTTGGTTGGGAATAAAGAAGCATAATGGGCCTGCTCTGCCCTACAATTATGAAACAAAGACAGTTCTATCATGTAAGTAAGACACTATAAAAGATTTGATGAAAAAATAGAGAGGGTAGTCTGGGACTCTCCATCTCTATTGCCGTTCTTGTCTTCCTTCTGGTGGACTTCATGCTTGATCCAGCTGACTGCAAAGTGGTGGCTCAGGGCAGCTTCAGATTTGCTGCCTTATCTGTATAAACTTAAAGGAAGCTTTTCATTACTTATTCTCCTAGCAGGTGCCTCTGGTTTATTGTCCTCAGATGGTGTCATGTTATACATGCATATTCATGGCAGCAGTCGTTCCACTCAAGGTGCATACATTGAAGCTTCATCTTTCATTGTGATTCCCACCTCTGGTTGTGGCAGAGTAGTGCAATTCAACCCAACCCAGATCCCAAACCACGTGGAATGATATTGACAGAGAGAGGTAAGCTGTTCCTCAGACAGTCAGTGGGTGGTGAGCAGGTAAAACAACAGCTATTAGAGCAAACTTTACAATGACTTCTTTTCCCCTTCCTTTCTTCTCTTTTGTGTACTTTCCCTTCTCCCCTCCTTTCTTCTCTCTCCCTCCCTTCTCCTCCACTTTCCATCCATTTTCCTCTTAGTCCATATTCTTTTCACCTAATTTATTTTTAGCTCCCTCTTCCTTCATCTCTAATTTCAACCCATTTTGTGGATGGTGGAATTGAGACTATAATAGCACCTGAAGAAAGTTAGTCTTTATCAAGGTGAAGCAACAGTGGAGCAGGTGAAGACCAAAGGAAGACCAAAGAAATTCCCTTTCTGTCACTGGGAATAACAGGGCTCCCTGTGTTTTCCGCACATTCACAGTATTCTCTGCAGTCATCGGAGATTTTAGAATAATTCTAGTAATATGTCTTCTTGTCTGCATCCTCTCTCCCTCCTACACTTCCATCCTTCTTTCCTCATTTCCTTCTAATCTATAGGCAAATTTAGAGCAGCTATTCTTTGACCTCAGTACTGGACATGAAATATAAAATCATAACACTTCCCAATCAATCAGATGGCTGTTTTATCCCAAAAGAAAAACCCTTGCTTTTTTTCTGGGTCTCTCCATTTCTTTTACTTTGAGAGGACTTGAAAGAGTGAAGCAATGGAAATTGACTATTCATACCATATTTCCACTCAAGGATTTTTTCAAAAATGACTTTTTTCCTAAAATGTGTCTATAAAATGATCACCTCTTGGGGGTCAACTTGTGTCACAATAGCTAAAGTTGTGTGGTATTGGAGGGGGCAGATGTTAAATTAAGTATAAAGGGCTAAGAGTGTCTAACCTGTACTGGGAACTGCCTCCTTTTTGGTCAGAGTGAGCAGACCCATAGATTTTCTTTCTATCATCTGCTAGTCTGTTGGTAAATTCTCCTGAATTGTCAATAGTTTCCAGAATTTACACTCACGAGAATGCAAGAAGTGCTTGGAAATGTAAATGATTTAAGTTGTGTCTATATTTGTCTTCCCCATGAAGGAGACATTTTTACATCACATCCAAGTTTGCTAAAATATCTACAGTTAAGAAATATCTTAGGTTTTAAATTTTTCAGCCAGTTCTTGGGTCTTAGCATGGAGACATTAGATCATTCTTGGTACTTATGGCTACACAACAGAAGTAACATCTGGACAGGAAATAAATTGTTCAAAGAGGTTTGGACATGTGTTTTGCAATAGAAAAATTACTTGTATCTCAAAAATATTTTATAAATATGAAGGTTAATGTTTTTGTTTAATCGGTTATTTTGTGCAATTTTAACTTACAGTAATGAAGCTTTTTTTTAATAGTACATGTTAATAGTGCAGCAGTCATGGTTCTGTGTCAAAAGGACATCAAAGTCAACGTCAATATATGATGGGATTTCACTAGATTTCATCTTGGGGTTTTTTACTATACCCTACAACTACCATTGATTTAGGAGAGGAAAGCTAGCCATATTTCTTTAGAATTACAATCAGTATGCCAATTTTGGACATGCCAAAAGAAAGCACTCTTCTTGTGAAGTTGAAAGCCCTGGGTGGGTGAGTGGAGGATATGATGATGCCCAAAGGAGGAGACAACAAGTAATCCCCAGCCTGTCACTGGCATACAGACTGCCAACCTCTTGTGATGTCAGCAGTGACATTCAGAGTTAAATCATTTCAACTACCCTTTTTTTGTCAGTTTTAGTAGGAGTTTCCAAGACCATGGCCAAGTATAAGATCTCAGTCTGCATAGGGTAGCTGTTGCATGCATTTGGCTTATAGTCTACTGCAATTTCTGTCATCTAAAATATTCTCAGAGGTGCTGTTGACTTAGATGCCAAGCATGTGCACCTTCCCCAGAAGCTCTTCTTGAACACATCTTTTTCTAATGATATTCTGCAGCAAGGCCATCTAAGCCTTGAGAATTTGTTTGTTAGTAAGAACAACAACAACAACAACAGGGATCATAACCACCTGTAACTAATGTTCCTGAGAATAAGATGCCTTCTTTTGGTCTCTAGCACCTTCATGCTGATAAACAAAATCATCCAGGCACCCCAGGCACATACATTCACACACACACACACACACACACACACACACACACACACACACACACAAATTTACACACACATATACATGTATATATGAATATATGTATGTAATTGCAAATCTATACTGTGCCAAAGAGGATTATCCATAACATTGCTTATTTTGCAGCCGTGGTGTAAAAGAATAATTTCTACATCACAGTGTTTTAAATTAGATGATTTTCAACAATGTTTGCCTCCTCCTTGTTTATTATCAGGATATCAATGCACTTCCATTACTCATAACTTTGAGAGTAACTGCTATTTATTTTGTACTTACTTAAAAAGATACAAACAAAAATTTACAATGTTCTGTGTGATAGGCTCAGGTATTTGGATGTCTGCTAATTTTTGAAAGATTTCCTTAAAACTCTATGTACACGTACATAGAGTAGAGCCAACCCAGATGACTTAGGAACCTAAAGACAAAACACATGCTTATTATTAAGGGCTTTTGAGGCTATTGGTTGTTTGTTACACATAGTTTATTTATACATAGAATCTGGGTATTCCTTTAGAAAGAACATAGCATAAAGTAGAGTCCAGTATCATAGTATATCCATTTAGGTAAAACTTGCTTAGTTATTGAAATTCAGTATAAATGGTTATTGATTATTAAGGCTAATATGTAATGTTGTTTAACACATAAGTATGGACTAATCTTTTGAAATACTCTATGAGTAGTTAGAAGCGAGGATCAGGATAGCTATGGAGTTTTCACTCACTAGGTTCACATAGTCTAATTACCTTCCTCTGATTGCAGTAGAGGCTAAGCCCTGAGTTTGACATGTGCTTCTCTGTACATGTTTAAGTCACTCTAAATGATCTGAAGACTGGCAAACCCTTCAATAATGGACACTAACTAGATTTATCCACAAATTATTGCATGAGAACATGTAGAGATTTTTGTGAAGCCTGTGCCTAATCATTAAAACCTAGAAGTGTGATCTTCTTTTCAGCACCATAAAGCATTGAAAACCATTTTTAACATGATGCTATAATTCATAATCAGTAAAAGATTTCCAAGTGTGCTGGAAGCTAAAATATGCTTTCAAAATGAAATTGGTACTCTGTTACCATTAATGAGTGCTTTGAAAGATGTAGGGAGATACTTCTCCTCATTTTCAATAATTCTTCTTGTTCATTACAGCATTTGAAGGGGTAGAGGGTGGAAAGTAAAAATACCATTTCGAAGGCAGAAAAATTTTAACTAGCAGCAGATGGTGAGACTGTAAAGAAACTGCTCCTCACATGAAACTTATGGAAATTGGCCTCTTTCTGCTCCAGTCACACATCATTTAGCTGCAGAATCAGGGGTCAGGGCAGTGCTTGCCATATGCTAACCCTGGTATATTTACCTCTCACTGGTATAGATGCTACATTTCAAAGAATCTGATTTGAGCCAAAGCATGCTGTAATTTTTATAATAACAAGCCATGGCCTTTGCTGACATTTTACTACTGCCCAATAATAATTCTCTGGAGAGTTGGAAGCAGCTTTCTTTATATATATATATATATATATATATATATATATATGGCTTCATCTTACTTAAATCTCTCTGTAACAACAAGAAAAAAACTTAGCTTCCTACATGCAATCAAGTCTTACTCTCTGAGGACAAAGAAATTGAGGTTGTGTGTGTGTGTTCGTGTATGTGTATGTGTGTGTATGCACAGATATATGGATATTTATGTTTGTGTGTGTTGGGGATGGGAGAATTGAATGGAGAAACATTTATGATAGATATTTACAGACAATATGGTTATTATAAAAGTATTTCTATAAATTCTTGAATATGTTTCCTTTCATCTTCCTGTTTGCTGGACTTTTTGGCTTGCTACATATGAAAGGAATATAGTAGAAGTGAGGCCTTGCATCTTTCAAAAATATGTCTTAGCTTCTATTTAGTTTTCTCTTAGATTGTTTACTTTGGAAACAAGGGTCACCATCCTGGAAAGAACTCAAATAGTCCTTAGTGAAGTCCATGTGTAAAAGAACTAAGGCCTCTTGCCAAAAGCTGGGAATGACTTGTTGCCTTTGAATATGAGCTGACCCTCTTGTCTTAGCCAAGGTAAGCTACATTGAGCACATGACTGAACACTTTGAGCTGGAAGTTCTAAGGTAAGTCATGACAAAATTCTCAGTTTACATTCATTGTGTGAGATCATAAAATTCTCTATGAGTTTAAGTTGCTAAGCCTTGTGACTGTTGTTATTCTGCAACAAATTACTAACCTTTGGCAAGTTATTCTGTTCATTGTCACAATTAAGATAGATTCTGTCTTGGTTAGGCTTTCTATTACTGTGATGAAACATAACATCCAAAAAGCAAGATGGGGAGGTAAAGGTTTATTTGGTTTAGATTTCCTCATTGTTGCTCATCACTGAAGAAAGTCAACACAGGAAGTCAAACAGGGCAGGATCCTGGAGGCAGAAGTTGATACAGAGGCCATGGAGAGGTACACTTCCTGTCTTGCTCAGCCTTCTTTCTTTAGAATCCAAGACCACCAGCCCAGGGATGGCACCACCCACCATAGTCTGGGCCTTTCCCCCTTGATCCCTAATTGAGAAAATGTGTTATGTCTGGATCTCTTGGATGCATTTCGCCAACTGAGGCTCCTTCCTCTTTGGTGACTCCAGCTTGTGGTAACTGATACACAAAACTAGCTAGTACAGATTGTAACATGAGGGCCTGTTTGTTGCTGAGTTTCTGTCCTTCCCAGTTCCCACAGTTGTTAGGTCCCAAAGAATCACACAGAAGTCTACATTAGTTATAAACTGATTAGCCCATTAGCTCAGGCTTCTTATTAACTTTTATAACTTATATTAGCCCATTATTCTGGTATATGTTAGCCACATGGCTCAGGACCTTTTTCAGTGGGGAAGGTCACATCTTGCTTCTTCGGTGTCTGGACATGACTGGGGAGAGATGGGCTTCCTCCTTCCCAGAATTCTCCTGTTCTCTTTGACCTGCCTCTACTTCCTGTCTGGTTGTCTCGCCTACAATTCCTGCCTGGCTACTGGCCAATCAGCATTTATTTAAAACATAATTGACAGAATACAGAATTGTCCCATACTTTTCCTCCTTAGTTATGATAAAAGATAAAGTAAATATAAGTATTATAACTATAATTCTTATTTAATACCTGTTTTGTTATATGTAATTTTACTATGTTAAAGTTAAAGCCTTCCTTTTTGTTTAAACAGAAAAGGGAAAATGGTATAGGAGGCTCTTTTGTTCATGTTTTGCTTTCATTGGTTAATGAATAAAGAAACTGCTTTGGGCCTTATAGAGCAGAACTTGGGTAGGTGGAGAAGACAGAACTGAATGATGGAAAGAGGGACAGAGTGAGAGATGCTGTGGATCTTCTGCCTGAGAAGGATG
>PVIU01035595.1:0-10159 GCA_004026605.1 Ondatra zibethicus | reverse complement strand
CATTTCCCGCCATCTCTCGGTTTGTGTTTTCTTCATTGCCTCCATTTCAGTTTTCAAGTTTTGAACTATTTCAGTTACCTGTTTGATTGCTTTTTCTTGGTTTTCTAGGGTATCTTTGAGGAATTTATTCATTTCTTCTAACTTTTTGTTAGTTTTCTCATCCCTTTCGATAAAGGAGTTTTTCACCTCTTCTTTAAAAAACTCTATAATTTTCATAAAGCTACGTTTAAAGTCAATTTCTTCTACTTCTTCTGGGATAGATTGCTCGGGCTTTCCTGTTCCATAATCGCTGGATTCTGGTGTTATCATATTGCTTTTCAGTTTGTTGGACGAATTCTTTGATTGGCACCTGCCCATTTCTTCTGAGAGTTGCCTGCTCTGCTCCGTTCGGCTCCGCTTGTTTCCCCGGGTCAGGGTCCAGCTGAATCCGCGGAAGCTCGTTGGGCGAGGTTCCCAGTCCCAAGGGCAGGCTTACTGAGTTTTGCCCGCTCCTCTCCACTCGGCTCCGTGGGACAAAGGAGGCCCCCTAGCTGGGGACTCATCCTTCCCCCAACGCCTCAGCCTGGGTGGGCCGAGCTCGGGTGCAGCCGGGACCACGCAGATGAGAAGGGATGCCCGGGGGCGGGCAGGGTTGGGATAAGCAGCAAAGCCAACAGAGGGGAGCCCCAAGTGGCCAGAAGGTCCCGGGGATGGACTGGTGCCCACTCACCAGGGTCCAGCTGAATCCGCAGAAGCTGGTTGGGCGAGGTTCCCGGTTCCAAAGGCAGGCCTACTGAGGGTTGCCCACTCCTCTCTGCTTGGGTCCATGGGACAAAGGAGGCCCCCTAGCAGGGGACTCGCCCTTCCCCCAAGGCCTCAGCCCGGGTGGGCCGAGCTCAGGTGCAGCCGGGACAGGGTCCAGATGAATCCGCGGAAGCTAGTTGGGCGAGGTTCCCAGTCCCAAAGGCAGGCCTACTGAGGGTTGCCCGCTCCTCTCTGCTCGGCTCTGTGGGACCTCCACATAAGTTTTTAATTTTTTACTTGGTTTTTGTGATTAAAAGATCCGTTTTAAGATAATATCATCCCTCTTCTTTAAAATTCCTGTAGGAGAAATTCTGGAAGGCAATATGACTGGAATACAATTAAGATTTGGATTTACCCTATCCACATGTGCCTTCTGTAATTTCTCTTCAACAATTGTCAATTCCTTTTCCACTTCAGCTGTTAATTCTCTGGGACTTTTTAAGTCCTTATCGCCATGTAAAGTATTATTTAAATTAACTATTAGGTCAGGTGTTAACCTAACAGCCAATCATAGAGTGGAGATGTCTCCCAGTAATCTTTGAAAGTCATTAAAAGTCCGCAACTGGTATCTCCTAATTTGTGCCTTTTGTGTTCTAATTTTTGAAAAACCTATTCTGTAACCTAGATAATTGAAACTGTTCAGGAGTAATTTGTAGTCCCCATTTAGGCAAAACTTTTCTTACTTCTTCAAACATCCTTTCTAACGTATCTGTATTCAAATCAGATAACAAAATGTCATCTATGTAATGGTAGATTATAGACTTAGGAAATTGCTTACGTATTATTTCCAATTGTTGGCTGACAAAGTATTGGTGTAGAGTGAGGCTATTGAGCATTCCCTGTGGAAGGATAGTCCATTGATATCTTCTGGTAGTCTGGGAATTGTTATAAGTGGGCACTGTGAAGGCAAACTTTTCCTTATCCTTTTCTTTTAAAGGTATTGTGAAGAAACAATCCTTTAAATCAATAACTATGAGAGACCATGCTTTTGGTAACAGAGGAGGCAGAGGAATTCCAGATTGTAGAGGGACCATAGGTTGAATAACCTTGTTGATAGTTCTAAAATCTGTCACCATTCTCCATTTTCCAGCTATCTTTTTAACAACAAAAACAGGAGAATTTCAAAGGCTGGTAGATTCTTCAATATGTTCAGCATCTAGTTACTCTTGTACCAGCTGTTCTAAAGCCTGCAGTTTTTCTTCAGCTAGAGGCCACTGTTTAACCCATATTGGCTTCTCAGTTAACCATTTTAAAGGCAAGGTCATTAGCACCTCTGAAGGTTTATCAATTGTTTTGTGTTCTTGTAAAACCAAATGGTTGGTGACCATTATCTATAATATCTTCTAATATTTTCCCCAGAAACATAAGTTTTTGGGGCTGCAGGAATGTTAATTTGGGTATCCAATTGCTGCCATAGATCATGACCCCACAAATTCACTGTAATATTAGCTACATATGGCCTAAGTCTTCCTCTGTGTTTTTCTGGCATTCAACGCATCTTGTGCTTTGTTTTACCTGAGATAGGGTTCCAATTCCTAGAAACTGAACATCTACCTCTTGAAGAGGCCAGTTCAGATGCAAAGATTTTTGGAGTAATGATACTTACATCCACACCTGTGTCTAGTAAGCCTTCAATAAAAATGCCATTTATATATACTCTAAGCTATGGTCTTTGATCATTAATAGAAGCCTGCCAGAATATATGTTTCCTATGCCCTACTGGAGTTTTTGACTCATCCTCCACATTTATTCTATCATTCAGACCAGTATTTTTTTTTTACAGTAGGCATTAGATTTTTTAATTTTCCTGGTGAGACATGTCCTCTACAGTAACTGAGAATGACTGGAACACATTCATCATGGGGGCCTGTAAGAGACCTCCCATGGTGTTTCTTTATGGTATCAGGCTGCCTCGACTGTCTTTTGTTGATCTACCATCATTGGTCAAATGTCCGCCTTTGCCACACCTCCTACATATACCTGAAGGTTGAGTCCTCCTTTTCTTGCCATTCCCAGAGGAGACATTATTCCTAGGAATTCCTTGTCTACAGTCCCTTCTGAGATGTCCCATTCTACCACAATTAAAACATTTGGTATTTTGATGTCTCCTCTCACCATTGGAAATTGCTTCTCCTACCCAAGGTTCAGTACCACACTCAAGTGTCTCGACATTCATTATATGCAAGACCCTTTCATCCATGGGTGCTGGTCTGATCTTTAAAGGCCCAAAGATTCTTTTGCTTTCTAAGTTGGCATTCTCATAAGCCAAAGATTTAATTATCATATGTCTAGCTTCTGGGTCAGTTACCCCTATTTGTATAATCTTAGTTAGTCTTTGTAAAAAGTCACTAAAAGTTTCTCTCTGACCCTGTTTAACCCTAAGATATGATTCAACTCTATTTCCTAGTTCCTAAATCCTGTCCCAAGTATTTAAAGCTGCTGTGCTACATAGAAGCAAGGTGTGTTCATTGTAAAGAGCTTGATCCTGAGGATTGGAGTAAGTCCCTCACCTAGAATTTGATGTAGGGAAATCTCAAGTTTCTTTGCTTTTTCCTGCTGCTCTAAAATTTTGCTTCTTCTTTAAAATAGCACCTCCAAAGCAACTGTGGTTGACTTTCTAGGACTGCTGAGATTAACTGAGTCCAGCCTTGCAGCATTGCTTTGTTACTGGAAGCCCACATTTTGACCATTTCCCTAACAAAGGACGAATGTAGTCTGTAAGCTACAATTGTTTGTTTAATTTCCTTTAAATCAGTCATACATATGGGCTCCCATGAATATTCTTTGACAACCATAGGGTATTTGGGGCTAGATACTCTTTATGATATTATCACTGGAAAATCAGGCAGAACTCTGGGGAAGCTATCCTGGAGGTTTTAACGTATTGATGAGGCTAAATTTTGTCTTTGTACCTTTTGTCTCTAGTCATCAAATTTGATAAGTTCCTCAATCTTTTCAAATCTATTTATTACTGACTTTGTAAAGTCTGAATCTCTTGTTGAGTGTTTTGTTCTAATGCTCTCATTGAGCATTCCAAGGTATAAATTCTGTCCAGTAGAGATAATGTCACATTCTTGGACATAATCTTCACAGCATGCATATTACCTTCTTGGAGATACATTCTATCAATCTATGATACACCTTCAACAGAGTCTGATTAATACACTCAACAGTATGAATTCTCTCAAACAATTTTTTAGCACCCTCTGTCATTGATTGGGTTTTTTATACCAAATTGTATATATCTTTCTCCATAGTGCTGAATTTTCTGTTTAGTAAATTCATGTCAGTTTGTATCATTTCTAAAAGTACCTCATTTGACTGAGTTTTGTTAGTTAAATTGTTTGTATCCTTCAGAATTCCAACCCACTAACATTTCCTGTTGGGAAAGAGGATCTGCTAAGGAAGCAGAAAACCCATGTGTTCCCACTGGGGATGCTGGTAGCTATGAGTTTGTTCATTAGCATCAATATCTTGTTGTACATGATGTGGTTAATTAAACCAAAAGCCAGAGTTAAGCCAACAGTTGCCTCGATAGATCCCCATCTGAAGACCTGAGCTAAGGGCTCCTGTGTCAGCAATAGCTGTCAGGAGACTCCTTCAAGATACTTTCTGTATGCACATAAACCTGATCTGGTTATCTACTCATTTAAAATAAAACATTAACTGAATTTCCCCAGGGTTTTCACCTGCTTACGGCCTGATCTACTCTACAAGTGCACTACCATCTCTGAAGGTCTTCATTTCTGGAAATATAGGCCAGGATTGTACATAGAGATACTTAAAGCAAAGGCAGGATACACACAAAGGCAGGAAAGAGTTCAAGTTGCATAGATGCACATGACCAACTCCAGGCTTAAAGGAGGTTCAGAAATCAGTTCATACCTACAAACAGGAAAGCATCCAAATCTCCGCTGTGTAGTCCTTAGCTTTAATATTGTAGCTTTTTGGAGGGTGTAGCAAAACCTCTGAGCTTTGTCACCACTGACTGGGTTGGGATTGGGGGATAAGGAGTCCACACTGTGCAGTGGAGCTAAACGAGGAGCATCCATGGGCACTGCCCACTAGGAGGCACTAGCACACTTCTGTTTCCCTTTTCTGAAGAACCCAACCATAGACATTTACTGCCACATACATAACCTCTCACAAATAGTGAATCTCCCTTTTTAAGAACAATTGAGCTAGAACCACACTTTCCCCATATGGATGGAAGCTGTGCTATGGTAAGAGGATTCTGAGAGATATTGGTAGACAAATAGAACCACACAGGCTCCTCTTGTTCCATATTCTAACCAGGTGTTCTTCTGCTGAAAAAAATCATCATATTATAAACTGGAGAGATGGGTGGGAAGTTTGCATACATTATTCCAAATATTTTATTTTCCAGGAGATCTATCTCAGTCATTGTTTGTTCTCAGACATCAGCTAGAAGGCAATCCAGCCCCCAGGGGAAGCAACCACTCCAACTTTTGCATGAAATAGCTAAATTTAGAGTCTGAAATTTTCAGTGCAACTTTTCATAAGTTTTTACTCCAATAAGGTGTAGAGCAGAGGTTCTCAGCCTTGCTAATGTGTTGATCCTTTAATACAGTTCCTCATGTTGTGGTAGCCCCCAAGCATACAATTATTTCGTTGCTATTTCTTAACTGTAATTTTTCTACTGTCATGAATCATAATGTAAATACCTGATATGCAACTCCTGTGAAAGGGCATTCAATCCCCCAAATGGCACAACCCATGGGTTGAGAACCACTGTCATAGAGGAAAATGATGGGAAGGAGCGTGTTAAGGTGCCTAAGGGGAAAAATGAGATAGAATTCATTCCCAGTACTTCATTGAGACCACAGTATCAGAAATAAGGAATTTCAGAGGAGTGACATGCATCCAAGTTGTTGGAATGCATGCTACCATTGCAAGAACTTTAATGCGAAATTCCCAAATAAATCATTGCTAAGATGTTAGACTCAGTAAGCATTAGCAAGACTCAATGATGGCAGAAGGCAACGAAGGGAGATGTGAATTGTTCTCATTACAAAGAGGAAGATGTGAAGTGATATCATGACCCCAAATCATTTTTCAGAATCGTGACATGGACTTATGATTTTTAATAGAGAAAAATGGGGGAGATGCCAAGAATTATCCATAGATACAAAGATCTGATCAAGGTATAGAACATTCCCTATTTTGTAGTAAGTGAGGTCCATTTGACCTGAAATAAACAGACATTGGAAACAGGGGAGGGATGGAGGGGTTTGGGAGAGAGGAAGAAAGAGAAATTGCATTCAAGATGCAAAATATGAGAGAATAACAAAAAAAGAAGCCAACAATTTCTAGGTTGAGAATACTGTTAGATGAGCTGAGTGACCTAAAAGACATATGAAGAGCTCAGGGATGCAGTGTTTGTAAGCTGTGACTCCTGTTGAGGTGGGCTTTTTGTTTAATGTATATTTGTCTATGTATGTGAGTGGTGACTGAGAGATTTTTAGAGTAAAGTGTATTTGGAAGTCAGAAGATGACCAATGAGAGCTGGTTTGCTTTGACCACCATGAGGGTTTCAGGGTAGAACTCAGGTCATGAGGCTTGGCTGGAAGTGTCTTTACAATAGAACCTGACCTGGGTTGGGCTCTTTGATGATGCAACTACCCTTGAACCATCCAGAAGTAATCCCTTACCCGCATTCCTTCAAGCAATTACATCAGTTAGGCTTCCTGGATTTTCTGTGTCAGGAATTCTTCAATTTTACATTTTCATTTTTTCTTATTTATCATTTTCTTTTTCTAGTATGCCTATTTCTTCTATCATATCTTCAATGCCTAAGATGATCTCTTCCATTTCCTGTATTTTGTTGGTGATGCTTGAATTTGTAGTTCCTGTTTGCTCACCTAGATTTTTCTTTTTAAGAATTCCAATTTGTGCTCTCTTTATTCCTTATATCTCCGTATTCAAGTTTTGAATAGTTTTATCAATTTCCTTCGACTGTTTGTTCTTCCTTGGCTTTCTTGAAAGGATTTGTTCATTTTCTCCAATATTTGTTTGCCTTTTTCTCAATTACTATAAGGGATTTAATAATTTCCTCTTTAGAGATCTCTAGCATCTATATTAGGTTATATTTAAGGTCCTTTTGTGTGCTTCAGTTATGTAGGGATTTTCAGGGCTTGCTGTACTAGGACAGCTGGGCTCTGGTAGTAACATATTGCTTTGCTGACCTTTGTTTGTGTTCTTATGCTGGCATCCTGGCCTCTGCATTTGGGGTGATTATAGGGCTAGGTACCAATTTCTGGGTTTGTCAGTTTTGAATGGGTATTTTGTTCCATGGAGTTCTGGCAGCAGGCATAACCTCTGGTCAAGCAGAGAGTCTCTGTCTAAGTCAGGGGCTCGGACACAGTGACCAGGAGGGAAGGAGGCCTTGGTTGTGCAGGTACTGTGAGAGTGAGAGGCATCTGTTGGCAGCTCTACTACCCAGAGTAGAGCTGGTGGAGATCGTTCCCTCTGGCTAAACAGGAGGTATCTGCCAAATTGGAATCTGGGGCACAGCAACAAGGACAGGCAGGTGCCGGGTGATGGTGCACACCTTTAATCCAAGCAGTTGGGAGGCAGAGGCAGGTGGATCTCTGAGTTCGAGGCCAGCCTGATCTACAGAGCAAGTTCCAGGACAGGCTCCAAAGATACACAGAGAAACCTTGTTGGGGGGATGAGAGGCAGGACTTGTGTACTGTGGGCAGGAATCTAGAGAGTAGGGGAGATCCATGAGCAGTAGACCTACCTGAAGTTCTAGTGGCCACAATGGCCCATGGTCAAGCAGGGGTTCTCCACCTGAACTGCAAGTCAAGACATGGAGATGAGGAAGTGTGTGATTTGGGCTAGGTTAGACAGGCACCTCAAGATTTGGGGGAGGGGTCATCAGGTGGTCTTGGATCAAGCAGGTGGCCTCCATCCTAGTTGGAGGCTGGGACATAGTGACCCAATTTCCATCTTTAAATTATCCCTATCCAAATACTCTTCTCCCAACATGCCTTTGTGCACCTATTGCCTTTGTACATTCCTGATTACTACGTATATTCCATGTCATAAATTCACATCTGAAGATTTGTGACTCAAATCTGCAGGTGAGACAGAACATGTAGGAATTGTTTCTATGCATGTAGGATATTCACCCTCTATGGCCTTTTCTAGTTCCAGGCAATTGCCTGTAAGTGTCACACTATCATTTTTCATAGCAGCTGAACAACTTTCCACTGTGTGTCTGAAGCACATTTTAATTATCCATTAGTCAGTTTAAAGACATTTAGGTTGCTTTCAGTTTCTGGTTCTTTTGAATAGAGAAGTAATCAATCCTGAGGGTGTTTGCGTGGTAGAGGATAAGGAGTTCTTTGAGCACAGGACAAGGAGTAGTACAACTTGGAGGTATGCTACATTTGGTTTTACTTTTTGGAGGGTTTGATATTCTGATTTCCAGAGTGACTGTGCCAATATATTGTTCCACCAAGACTAAATGATAGACAATCTTGTTCCACAATCTAGTCACTAGAATGCTATTTCTACTTATTATACTCTGCATGTCAAGTTAGTCTATACTTCTTTAGATAAGATGAAGACCACTTGATATTTTCCCAGTCCTATGTGTCATGTTCATTGTTGTTGTCTTTGTTTAGGATGTAGTTAGGGATTAGGCCAGTTTATTAAAGTGGCAGGGTTTTTTTAAAAAAAAAAGATTTATTAATTTGTTACTTATACAGTGCTCTGCCTGCATGTATACCCAGGAAGAGGGCACCAAATTTCATTATACATGGTTGAGATACACCAAGTGGTTGCTGGATTGAATCAAGACCTCAGGAAATGCTCTTAACTGCTGAATCATCTCTCCAGCCCCAAAGAGGCAGATTTTTAATTTCCTCCATGATGCCTATATATCACTAGACCTGAGTAGTTGGCTAGGTTTTTATAATCACTTTAGCTCAATAAGATATCATTGTTATGCCCAGCTCTGTGAAGTCACCCAAAAACCAACAAGGAGACCGAGTCCCATATGTAAAAGCAAAGTGCCTTTAATTTATGCAAGTTTGCAAACTCGGTCTCTCTGCATGTCCAATGTATTGGAATAATCTCAGTTAGAGTTGGGGTTTTATAGTAGTAAAAGTGGGGGTGAGGGATTTCTAAGGTGTGGGACCCCTGATTGGCTGACATTTGTCTAGGGTTGTCATGGTGAATGTATGCTAGAGGGTGATCCTATCTACAGTGGTTGGAATGTTAGGCACTTCCTTTGGATGGTCGACACACACTTAAAATAAACAGGCTGATTTAATTCAGAAGACTTTTCTATTGTCCAATGTCTCTCTGCTACTGTTGTTTGGTTATAGAACAAGCAAGTATGATCTCTCTTTATAATCTCCTTATTGTGTTTCCATGTACTAGAAAAAGTTTTTGTAAACCTTTCTATTGACATGATGTTTTTTAATGAAATTCTGAGGGCCCAAAACCCACTTCCAATCAATAATTGATCATATTCTTTTTTCCATATTCTTTTATTTTTCCATTAAAAAAAAAGAGTTACATTTCCTCCCTTTCTCCCAGTCCCCTCCCGCTCCCCCCTCCCGCTGCTTCCTTAAAAGAGGGCATGGTGCCCAGCCCTGTGGGAAGTCTAAGGCCCTCCCCCCTCCATCCTGTCCTAGGAAGGTGTGCATCCAAATTGACTAGGTTCCCAAAAAGATAATACATGCAGAGGAGATAGGTCTTAGTGTCATTGTAGATGACTTCTCATTCTGCCCTCATTGGCAGCCACATTTAGAGAGTCCAGCTTGATCACATGCTCATTCAGTCCAGGTCCAGCTGGATTTGGTGAGCTCCCATTAGATCAGGCACACTGTCTCAGTGGGTGGACCAACCCCTCGTGGTCCTGAATTCCTTGATCATCTTCTCCCACCTTCTGTTCTTCAACTGGATCTTGGGAGCTCAATCCATTGCTCTGGTGTGAATGTGGGTCTCTGTCTATATCTCTATCGATCGGACGAAATTTCTATGGATGTGATCAAGACATTCATCAGTGTGACTATGGGACAATGATAGTTCTGGCACCCTCTCCTCTGCTGCCCAATGACCTAGCTTGGGACATCCCTGTGGACACCTGGGATCTCCTCTAGAGCCAAGTATCTTGCCAGTCCTAAAATGACTCCAATAATGTAGATATCTTATTCCCTTCTCCAATATCCACCTTTCCTCCATCTCCACCCTCCCACTATCCAAAGCTCTCCCCAGTCCTTCCCTTCACCTTTCTCCTTCCCCCTCTCCTCTCCCACACCCCCTACCTCACCTCTATCTCCACCCCCGTATTCCCACCTTTTGCCCGGCAATCCTGTTCACCTCCAATTTCCAAAAGGAT
>PVIU01035594.1:0-10160 GCA_004026605.1 Ondatra zibethicus | reverse complement strand
TGCATGTATTATCTTTTTGAGAACCGAGTCTTTTTGAATGCACTCCTTCCTAGGCCGGGAGGGATGGGGGTGGGCCTTGGACTTCCAACAGGGCAGGGCACCATGCCCTCTTTCAAGGAAGAAGGGGGAGGGAGGAGGGGTGTGGGGGTAGTGGGAGGGGACCGGGAGAAGGGGAAGAAAGGTAAAAATTTTATTTCTTTAATTATGTTCTTGAATGGAAAAAATAAAACAAAAAACTGTATGGAAAAAAAATAAAAATAAAAAAAAAGAAAAACATATATAGATCCTCCTGGAAATTGGAAACAGACAAGATCGCCTGTTAAAACTGAGAGCATGGGGGCAGGGAATGGAAGGAAGGGGAGAAGGGGAAGAGAAGGGGAGAAGGGAAGGGTTGAGGATAACTTGAGGGAATGGGATAGTTGAGAGGGAGAAAGAACAGATATGAGAACAAGGAAAGAAATATCTTGATTGAGGGGTTAGCAAAAATCCTGGCTCTAGAAAAGTTCCCAGGAATCCACAAGGATGACTACAACTAAGACCCTAAGCAATAGTGGAGAGCGTGCCTGAACTGACCTTTGTCAAACCACATATGGAAATAGAGGCAGAGTCCCACATTGGAGCACTGGACTGAGTCTCCAAGGTCCAGTTGAAGAGTAGAAGGAATGAGAATATGAGCAAAGAGGTCAAGACTATGAAGGGTTCATCTACTGAAATAGTTTATCTGAGCTAATGGCAGCTCACTAACTCCAGCTGAACTGCAAAGGAACCAGCATAGGACCAAACTAGTCCCTCTGAATGTGGTTGACAGTTGTATGGCTGGGGCAGACTGAGGGGATTTATCTCTACTGCATGTACTGGCTTTTGGGGATCCTGTTCTTTTTGGGTGTATACCTTGCTCAGCCTAGATATAGTAGGGAGGGCCTTGGACCTTCCACAAAGCAAAGTGCCTTACCCTCTCCTAGGCTTAGAGGGGGGTGGGGTGGGTGGGCCTGTGGAGGGAATGGGAGGGTGGGAGGAGAGGCAGTGGGAATTGGATTGGATTGTTTTTTTTAATAAAATTCTAAAACAGAAACAATAACAGAAAAATAGTATTAATACAAAGTTTAACTAAAGATCTACAGATGTTTTGAAATATATATTTTATATTTATATGAGCTATCTCTTTAAGAAGCATATGATAGAATATAGGAATTTTTTGAGACCCAAAATTTATTTTTCTTATATTTATTTATAGAAATACTCATATCCACCCCCATTAGTTTCTCTTTTATATTTCTTTCTCCTCTTTTATATGCACACACACCTACATTTATCATTCCTCGAGACCCTGTTTCTTTCTTGATAAAGATCAATCAGAATAAAACAATGTATACAAGATACATTTCTCTTTCTAATCCAGAAAAAAAACAAAAATCCCCAAATAAGAAATATGTACTGTTGAGAGTATACGTTAAAGGAGATGCCAAACCTAATAATTTTGCAACATTTCATGTTGCTTATAAAGTTTATCAATTCAGAGAAAATTATTCTACATTCTTACTTCTTCATATAATCCTATAATCTTACAAGTGAAAGGCTGTCCCCTGAAAGTATCATTGGGGCACCCATTTATAAATATGTGTAGTTCACCTTGTTCTGATATCATTTGGAATAGTTACCTTAATTACCTCAGAAAACAAATTTGCAGAAACTTGTGTTAATACTCTAAAACATTTTGATAAATTATATAGAAAATTACTCTTGTAAAAGTATTATATTTTATTATCTTTCTCACGGAGAATTAGGACAGAATTGAGGAAAAACACACAAAATATAAATAATATGAATTATAATCATTTTGGACACCAGAATGTGATAAAATAATGATTGATTATTCCTAATTCTTCACTTGGGTAATCTCAAATACATACATACATACATACATACATACATACATACATACATACACACATATGTACATAGATACACACACTCACACTCACATATTTCATCTTTTTGTGACCTGGAGAGATGGCTCACTGGTTTGGAGCACTTGTTGCTCTTGCAGGAGACCAGAGTTTGAGTCTCAGAACCCACACGATGGCTCACTACCACCTGTAACTCCAGTTCAAGGTGTTCAGATGCACTTTTTGATCTCTGTGGACATTGAAGATATGTAATGCATACATATATAGTTAGACAAAACATCCATATATGTAAAGAATATAAAAATCATGTTTTTCATGCTGCCCCATCACAAATAATGATCTATATAAAATTGCAAATGTGTTTGAGTTGCAAATCTGTGAGTGGTGAGGTAGTGTAGTGATACTGTGTGCCCTAATTACAACTTCCTTAGAGAGAACCCACTACACACTGTTGAGGAAAAGGCTCACAAACTTTACCATGAAACTCAGCTCCTGACAGTTCACTAAACAGCTTTCTTGAAAATAAAATTTCTTCAATAAAATAATTAATGGAGAATATCTATTTTAGCTCGGTCTACAAAATCAAAATACATATCATAAATATATATCAATATGGCATATGGATTGGTTGTAAAAGAACAGAACCTGTCTCCTAAGACAACTCCAAAATCTGACATGTAAATTTTTATAGGAAAATTCTACATTAATTTTTAGATATTTATTTTGTATTGCTGTGATTCTTTGTCTTTCAAATCTCAATGTTAAATAAAATTTAATTAGAAATAAGTAATAAAAATAAAGTCTACAAATTTGAGAATGAAACTTGAACTAGCAATACTATAAAAGGTAAAACAGCTGAGATTTCCATATTACTAAATGTTTTATTATAATAATTAACATTCAGTTAATGTATAATATTCTGGATTAAAATGTCATAACAAAGTCAAACCTATGTAGGCAGTTAATATGTTAAAGAACTACAATTAGTCTTTATGTGATATATATTTCAAAACACATGGTTTGTGATAAATACATCTGTTATATTCATCAAATATGGAAATAAAATAAGTTGAAATATTAAAATAATGATAAGTTATCTATGGAAATTCAATGTTTTAAGAATAATTAATATTTTTCTAGAGTTAACATCATGGTAAAAACAACACTTGGAAATCCTAAAACTTTTAATTTATGAATTAATATGACTTTCAAAAACTAAGATTTGGTAGTACAAATTTTCAAAAGCATAATATTAAAAGTATCTGAGGAAATATGTCATGTACAATTAATTGCCTTGATTAAAATTTTATACTGTTCTTTTCTTTAATTTAATTTTTTTAATTCGGGGAAATTTGGTACATAAGTTAATTTGTATTACAATTTTCTAGTTATACTTTTTCATAAATTTGTGGGGCATTTTAATTTTGTGGTTTTTGTTTTGTTTTTGTTTTTCAAGACAGGGTTTCTCTGTAGCTTTGGAACCTATACTGGACCTACCTTTTGTAGCCCAGGCCTCAACCTCACAGAGATCTTCCTGCCTCTGCCTCCCGAGTGCTGAGATTAAAGGTGTGCACAACCACCACCCAGTTTAATTTTGTTTTGATAATTTTCACATTAGCATTTCTTCCCTATCCACCCAACTTTGTGGTTTTTTTTTTTTAACCTTCCAGACCAGTCCTGCCAAATGTTACTAGATTTGTGTCTTCCACTGGAAAGAGGTAAACTTACCAGGTGTCACACTCTTAAAGATACATAGCTTTTGTCTCTGTCTCTCTGTCTTTTGTGTCTCTGTGTCTCTGTTTTTCTGTCTCTAAAGCACAGTTAATGATGCACAATATATGAATGGCTAGGGGTTCAATTGTGTTTATTCTCCAACTTGAACTTGGTTTGGTTTGGACTTGCTCAGGTTTTATACAGGCTGCCTCAAATGTTCTGTGTTTATTTATATGCACAGTTGCCCTTTTGCACACAGAAGACAATCCCGCAGTTATCCATTACATCTAACTCTTACATTCTTTCTTCTCCCTCTTCTACAATTATTCCTGAACCTTGCAGAAGAGAGCTGGATACATGTTCTCTTTAGGAACGAACATTCTGCCCATCTCATTATCTGTGACTTGACCCGTTATCCTTTTGAGTCTATTTAATAGTACTATTTTAATAGTACTCTATTAAAGCCAGAATGTTTCCAACCGCTTACCAAAAAAAAAATCACCAGGATTAGAGAGGTAGCCCAGAGTACAAAGTACTTCCTACACCCAACTGACTGACATTCTCAGAACCTACACAAAGCCAGGCGAGGAGCATACATCAGTGATTCTAGCATGCCTAGTGGCAAGACAGAAGACAAAGATAGGGCTACACCTAGAAAATTAAGGGGTAACAGGCCTGTAGCAGTGAATTAGACCTCACCCCAAACAAGGTGGTAAGAAGTTACTGACGACAATAGAGGTTATCTTCTGTATTCTATATGGATGCTAGGGCAAGCAAGTACCATATACTCACACACACGCACACACACACAGAGACAACCACATACACAAGCACATGATGCAAACAAATTATGTATAAACACACATCAAAATTACCAAAAAATAATAGTATAACTTAGGAATGACATTCATATTTGTTTCAATGATATTGAAGTAATTTTTAAGTTTTCATCTATTTTTATTCAATTTTTCTGTACAATAAAGATAAAATGTTTAAAAGAACAAGTATATTTTCTGATAAAATGTAATATATTTATAGTGAAATGAATTCAAAGAATTGTAATTCATGCAGGTGTTCTTAAATCTCAACAGAAAAATTGAAGGAACTGTGTAAATTCTGCATAGAGGAAAATTGAGTGAGAAAAATTGAAATTTAAAAAATCATACCCATTTTTTTTAAATAAACCACATATTTACAAAAAGCTGAATATTTAGACTCAATTTAATTTACTTGGAATAACATTTATTTCTTGATTCCAGCTTACTAAATAAAATCATTTTCATAAAGTTAGTCTGATTTTCATGAATTCAGTGTTATTATTTTCATTTATTGCATTCATGTTGAATGTGGTTTACTTTCTACTGGTTCAAGCCATTTGTGCACACATTTTCAAAGCTATACTTCCTTAAGTACATCTCCCTGTTTACTATCTGGGGCTTATTACCTGTCATAACGATATTCAAGAACTCGAGAAGATCACACATCTGTGTTTTCATTATTTTTAATCCATCTTCCGAATGTCATAAGATTCAGTTAAATTTGTAAAACAAACAAAGTATTACTTTTCAGAAACATAAAGAGGGTTATTAACATCTTGCTTAATTTCAATGCTCACATAATGATAGCAACTGTTCCCCTTCTGCCTGTCACAAAATATATTTATTACAGTAATTTGAAGCAGAGATTTTATGTACTTTCTATACTTTCATCCTTACAGAGATATAACATAGATGGTTTTATAAAAATTGGAAATTTTGATTCTGTAAGAAAGTGGGAAGTCTGTCCTTAACCACAGCTGCAATTCCACACTTCTCTGACTACATTCAAATATGCACCGATGCAAGCAAACCAGTGGATTCATTTTATTTCTATGACTCTCTCTGTCTCTCTGTCTATCTGTCTGTCTGTCTGTCTGTCTGTCTGTCTCTCTCTCTCTCTCTCTCTCTCTCTCTCTCTCTCTCTCTCTGTGAGTGTTTGTGTACATATGAAGGAGTTGTATGTGTTCCCTTAATATTCAGGTAAACAGAACTACTAAGGGTTTCTATGAGAAATATTTCATTGAACTACATTTATAGCAAAATATCATTGCTTTTACCATTATTACTATCACTAATGTAGGCTCCGATCTAGGAGAGAGAGAATATTCTAGAATTTCACACAGAGAATTAGTCAGTAGCTGATGTATTAGTAACTTTCCTCTTGCTATTGTAAAACACCATAGCCAAAAGCATATTATGGAAGAAAGAGTTTGTTTGGCACAGTGTTCCAGAGGAATAAGTGTCCATCAGGCCTGAGAAAGACAGCAGCAAGCAGTAGGCGTGCCAGCAGGGGAAGGAAGCTGAGAGATCATGTCTTCAACCAGATACATAAAGTATTGAGAGGGCCGAAGTAGAGGGAGGTTATGGGTTCCAGAAATGTCCGTCCTTTATCAAGGCTGCTCCTCCTTCCCAAACAGCAACAATGTCATTAACTGGGTACAAAGTGTTCAAATATGCGAGCCTATGGGAGACATTTCTCATTCAAACGACCACAGTCTACTCCTGACGTATAGGCTCATGGCCGTATAATAGCACAAAATGCATTTAGTTGAACTTCAACAACTACCACACTCCTACATAGTCTCAACACTATCAAAAATTCAAAAGACTGTCTTTGGAGGCTCAAGGCAAACTCTTACCTGTTATCCCTTGTGAAATCCAAAGCAAATTACATTCTTCTAACAAAGGGACAAAAGGTATATTGCCAATCCAAAAATCAAGGAATAGGGCTATGACATTCATTTACTTATTTTGTGTATGTGTGTAATGTTCAGTTACTGCACACAGAATTAATGATATATTAATTATCATGATAAACAATTATCAGAGATCTGTTAAAATTCACATTTTAAAAATATGACAGATTTAGGGTACACATTAGTTAAATAGTAGTTGCTGGCACATTCGGGGTTTCAAAATGTAGTTCTGTATTCAAGTATAATGAGGAATACTTTATTGACTTTCATATCATACAGATTATTGTTAATCATTATCTCTAGAAGTTTTGAAAATTAATGTGTCCAAATTCTGTGTTAACTTTGTAGCTTTCTCAACTCAAATTTATTAATAAAAATTAATCACCTGAAGGACAAACTGTCTCTACAAAAATGTTATTAATAATTGTTTATACTTAAAGAAACAGAAAGAAATTTTCTTAGATATTAGATAATTAATTGATAGATGACAATGTGGTTATAACTTTCTTTGTTTCTGATAAACCAATGACATTTATTAGACAATACATAATAATTCTGCATTGTGGTCATATAGTAATTTAAAATTTAACTAGTGTTAAAATATTTTGTCAAATACTAAAAAACTTTCCTCTAGAAAGTAAAACCATATTTTTATGTTGAATCATTCACTTTTTTCTCTTGTGTGAGAGTTCATCCATTTTACATTTTTAACGTTTTTCAGCATGTTGTAAATATAATACCTAAACTACAAATTTAAATAATGTGACCCTTATCAGAAATGAAAACAGATTTTTAGTTTTTAAAGTAATGGTTTAAAAGCAAATTTGTGTTTCAAGAAAATACACCTTAAAGGTTTTTTTGTTTGTTTGCTTGTTGTTTTGCATTACATGATTCTTTTCTCAGTTATGCAATGCATCTTTACAGCTGCTTCCCCTCCCTCCACTCCTCCTAGTCAACCCCCTTCATCACCTCCCCTCTCCCCTAGATTCACCCCCACCTCTTCCCCTAGAAAAGAGCAGGCCTCCCAGGGACATCAACTAAACAAGGCACAACAAGATACAATAAGACTAAGCGCAAACCCTTAAATCAAGGCTGGGTGAGGCAACCCACCAGGAGAAGGATCCCAAGGGCAAGCAAAAGACACTGCTACTCCCACTATCAAGAATTCCTATGAAATACCAAGCCAACAACCACAACTCATATATAAAGGACTTAGCACTGACCCATGCAGGTTCCGTGATTGCTGGAGAGATCACTCAGCCCTCATAGGCTAGGCTCACTACCAAAATTATAAGTAAAACCGTATTAAGTAAAAAATAAGTATTTTACTAATTACACAGTAAACCACAATTATAGGGAACTGGAAAGAATATGAAACAATGCATACAGAAAATAAAACATATTTCAGTACTGCACAAAGAAAGAAAAAAATGCTACAAAGCAAAAGATCATTTTCTAAAACTATTTCTTTGTCATAATTGCAAATGTTAGGATTAACCTGATGTTTCTCCTGAATTTGAATGAGCAGCATCCTCTACTTAGGTGAATGTAGGGTCAAGGGATTGTACCTTGAATGATAGGAAGTAGCTGCTACTTTAAGTAAGCCAATGGAATTTACAAGTTGCCTTATTATTATCTTTTTATTTTAGATAGAGACTGCTAGAGGAATTTAAAAGGAGCCCTCCCAAAGAAGGAAGTCATAAGCATACACTTTTACTAGGTGACTTAGAATTCATTTTGCCTGTATAATTCTAAATTTTCTACCTGAAGCCTTTGGATTTGGCATTATTTCAAATGGGCTATATGATCTTTAACTGAGCCTTCTCATAAATGTGCCCACTTCTATATTCTGGTGTGAATATGTATGAGTCTATCCAGTAAGCCTCCCATCCCTCACTCACCACTCTACAAAATCAGTAAGTTGACGGACGAAGGGGCAAAGGGGCAAAGGGGCAAAGAGCTTCTCTGAAATGAGGAAAACTGTAAACAATCAGGAGACTGTTTCCATAGAGCATCTTAGCCTCATTAGAGTGAAAGAAATGCAGTAAGTTTTGACATGTATGGCTTTAGCCAGAGATGCACACACAGGACAGCCTCAGTCTCATCCTGACAGAATAATGACAGAGAGGTTCATTAGTTTGTCATCATTTAGGACATGATTGTAGGGTCATATGGTAAGCTACATTCTTTAAATCTAAAGAAATGTTAGTGTTTAAGGCTTTATTATAAATAAGTTATTACTATAGATACTTGTATAATATATCCTGATTACTGTTTACCTTCTCTCTCTTCCTCCCTCTACTACTTCCCATCCAGAGCCATCTGCTTTTGATTTCTGATTACAAAACACATAGAAATTTGAGGAAAAATAATAAAATAAAATAGTATATAATAACATAAAACAAAAGCAAACACATCAGAATAGGACAAAACAAATCAAAAGAAGGAAAAAGGTCCAAGAAAAGGCACAAACATCAGTTACAGGAGCAGAGACTCATCATTTGTACAATAAAGAATCCCATAAAAACACAAAACTGGATGCCATAATATATATCCAAAGACCTATAATATTACAAAAGAAGAGATTAATAAATAGATAGATAAACATAAAATTTTAAAGGGAAAAAATGAAATAGGAAAACGCCCGAAAGGACATTATGAGAAAAGGAACTTCCAAGGATACTTTTGAATTTGTTCTCTGTAGGCCGTCTATTGAATATGCAGCTATGGGTTTCTTTCCCATTGAGACTCCTTTGGAGAAAATGAAATTTTCATATGCAAGTGGTTATCAGTTTGAGACAGTTTCCTGGTTAGGAATGGGAGCATATGTTCACTTCTCCTTTCTGCTGTAGGATACCATCAAGTGCAGACCTATGCAGGTCCTGTTCATATTAGCCTTAGTCTCAATGAGTTCACACGTGTTCATTGAGGTCATTGAGTCCTGCTGTGTATAGAAGACATGGTTTCCTTCGTGGACTCCATTCCCTCAGGCTCTTGTATTCTTTCTGCCTCCTTTTCCACAGAGTTCCCTGAGCCCTAGGGGGAGGGAGTTAATGGAGACATCCCCTCGAGGGATGAGTGTTCTAAGGTCTATAACTCTGTATATTATCTGACTGTGGGTCTCTATTTGTTCCTATCTGCTACAGGAAGAAGTTTCTCTCATTATGCCTGAATGGGGGACTGATCTTTAAGTGTACCAAAACGTCATTAGGAGTCATTTTGTTTCATGTTTCTTTGGTAGAATAGTAATAATTGGGTTTACCCTAGGTTTCTGGGCTATCTAGTCTCAGTTTCTTGGACATCCAAGCATTGTACGATATGGGTTCCATATAATGGAGTGGGCCTTAACTGAAATCAGATGTTGATTGGTTATCCCACAAGCATGAGGCACCACTGCACTAGTATGTCTTATAAGCAGGGGGCCATCATTGATTAAAAGGTTTCTTGTTGGGATGGTGTTTAGCTTTCTTGTTGGGATGGTGTTTAGCTTTTTCCTTTGGTAGTATGCAGAGTAGCTCTGGTATCAAAATCATTAGCCAACAGAGACTGGTTTTTATCCCAAAAATGTCATAAGTTTTAGTTACGACAGTTTACAAATCAACACAGTAAAACTACAAGTTACAAGTATAATGCTTTCCTTTGTCCCACGGAGCCGAGCAGAGAGGAGCTGGCAACCCTCAGTAGGCCTGCTTTTGGGACCGGGATCCTCGCCCAACCAGCTTCCGCGGATTCATCTGGACCCTGTCCCGGCTGCACCTGAGCTCGGCCCACCCGGGCTGAGGCCTTGGGGGAAGGGCGAGTCCCCT
>PVIU01035593.1:0-10164 GCA_004026605.1 Ondatra zibethicus | reverse complement strand
CAGCTGGACCGGGACTGAATGAGCATGTGATCAAGCTGGACTCTCTAAATGTGGCTGCCAATGAGGGCAGAATGAGAAGCCATCAACAATGACACTAAGACCTATCTCCTCTGCATGTATTATCTTTTTGGGAACCTAGTCGATTTGGATGCACACCTTCCTAGGACGGGATGGAGCGGGGAGGGCCTTGGACTTCCCACAGGGCTGGGCACCATGCCCTCTTTTAAGGAAGCAGCGGGAGGGGACTGGGAGAAGGGGAGGAAAGTAACTCTTTTTTTTTTGAATGGAAAAATAAAAGAATATGGGAAAAAAAGAAATGAACAATTAAAAAAATAAAAAGACTCACAATCCTTAAATAAATAAATAAATAAATAAAATAAAATTTTACCAGTTTAAAAAAAAAGAAAAAGAAAAACATAACCTTAAGGATAGATATTCATTGAAGACATTCTGTGTTTCTATCTCTCCTACCGTGGGTTATTTGCTCAACACTTTTATTTTGAAAGGAAAAGAAATTTAAGCCACTGCACTGAACTTTATGTGAATTGTTATCTTGTTGCAGTTTCTTATCCTGTTTGTCTGGATCTTCTATTATCATTTACATAGTTGGCATGTTAGATCATAAATAAATGGATTATATAATAAAAAAACTTCTAAATTAAATCAGCCAGTGTATTTCAAGGATGTGTTGACCTCAGAATGAAAACCAGGATATGTGCTATGTTGGGGAAAGGGTTTTGCTCTTGTTTCCACAGGAGAAGAAAAGCTATGGATACCATCAAAATGAATCAAGATTCAGTTTGAAAAGGAGAAACCTCTTGATAAAGAGAAATGACAGTTCATCCACATAGACGGCAATCCACAGGTTATAAGGAAACCTCATAGGTTGGGACAATGCAGGAAAATACCCATCTTCTAAGTCAAGAAACTTTGGCCATCTAGATAATTGATAATTCCAGAAAGAGTCATCAAGCAAAGAGAAATCTGACTTGTAAGACCAATAGCCTCTGTAGGGTAATATCTTATTTACATACATATAATGGTAGTAACCAATTATTAAAATTAAAAACTGGCTTTGGAGTTAGATGTGGCTGTACTCTAAATCCAAGCATGTTGTTAATAGAAAATTTCAGAGTTTCTGTCTCATATCAGGAACCAACTGGTATGAAACAGAAGAAAGATAAAATCTAGAGATTACTCTTATCAAAACTCTGCTTTCAAAATTTAACTTCTCCCCATACCTGTTTTTGTCCCTATGGTATCATTCTGGTGTGGGAAGTCTTTTAGTGAATATATGTCTATAGAAATTCAACCTTTCCATTTTGATATGAATAATGTTTAATGTTTCCACAATCAACAATAAATTTTCCTGCTGTAATCTTTGAAGTCTCCAGGAAGAAGATGGGACCCCGTAACAACTATTCAACTTGGTTGATATGATGTCATTATGCTGAAGGCACCACATTAAAATCTGTATTATATTACAAACTACTCAAAATGAATCCAACTTGGCTAGCTGAGATGGTGCACCTTCTTACAACGTTCTGACCAGAACTTCATATAAGAATTTCAGAAAAACCCTAATGACTACTCAGAGACAATCTGCAATTATACCAAACAGTAATCTTGAAACTTAACCATCATTTTGGTTCTTACAGGATCCCATAGAAATAACATCATTCCCCATGAGAGTTGGAAGTAATTCTAGAAAATGACATTCCCCTCTCCCAACAAAATTTGTCCTCAGGATTAGGGACATCTACTAAGGGTTGGTTATAAGTGGTATAAGGTTGGGGTTGGAAATGAAGTAGGTTTAGGGATCTCTTTTGATTAAAAAAAAAGAGATTGGATGGAATAATAGGTAGATTAGGATGTTACTTGTGAGCTATTATTTATAGACAATTTACATTGATATATATTCTTGTATTTAGATACAAATTCAAATTATAGATGTTATATTGAATATATTCCTATTTCTGTTTACCATATTTGTGCACCTATGTCAAGTTATTTTGTCATATTGAATGCATGCAAGTTTCTACATCTGCTTAAGATATTTTGTATACTGAGACAAATTTAGGATATATTTATCATATTGCACCATACACTTCTACCTCTGATCAAGATACTTATATATATATTGTTTACATTTTGAGGTCATTGTCCTCATTTGCTGCGTATTTGTTTAAAGACTTTGATTTTTTAATATAAAGTATTAGTTTTAAGCTATATAGTTAATATAATTGAAGGTCAGTATTAATTCATTTTTATAATACTTATAGTTAGACTAGTCAGGTTGCATTCCCACCAGCAATGCAGAAGTGTTCCCTTTACCCCATAACCTCTCCAGCATAAGTTGTCATCAGTGTTTTCGATTTTGGCAAGCTCGTACAACCCCTTTGGAAGTCAGAATGGCAATTTCTCAGAAAATTAGGAAACACTCTTCCTCATAACCCAGTAATACCACTTTTGGTTATATATCCAAAGGATGCTCAATCGTGCCACAAGGACATGTGCTCAACTATGGTCATAGCAGCATTGTTTGTCATAGACAGAACCTGGAAACAACCTAAATGCCCCTCAACTGAAGAATGGATAAGGAAAATACGGTTCATTTACACAATAGAGTACTACACAGCAGAAAAAAATAGTGACATCTTGAATTTTGCAGGAAAATGGATGGGGCTAGAAAACATTATTTTGGGTGAGATAACCCAGACACAGAAAGACAATTATCATATGTACTCACTCATAGGTGGTTTTTAAACATAAAGCAAAGAAAACCAGCCTACAAACTGGACAGGGAGGGGAGCAGAGAAAAATGTAGAGCTCAATAAAAAAAGGAAAAAAAGGAGTTTGGCAATATTCCTTCTTTTTCAATTGTGTGGAATAATTTGAGGAGTATTGGTATTAGTTCTTCTTTGAAAGTCTTGTAGTATTCTGAGCTGAAACCATCTGGTCCTGGGCTTTTTTGGTTGTGAGACTTTTGATGACTGTTTCTGTTTCTTTAGCAGTTATAGGTCTGTTTAATTTGCTTATCTAGGTCTTGATTTAATTGTGGTAAGTGATATTTATCCAGAAAGTTGTCCAATTCCTTTAAGTTTGCCAATTTTGTGGAGTACAGGTTTTTGAAATATGACCTGATGATTCTCTATATTTCCTCCATGTCTGTTGTTATGTCCCCCTTTTCATTTCTGATTCTGTTAATTTGGATATTCTCTCTCTGCCTTTTGGTTAGTTTGGATAAAGGTTTGTCTATTTTGTTGGTTTTCTCGAAGATCCAACTCTTTGTCTCATTGATTCTTTGTATTGCTTTGCTTGTTTCTATTTTGTTGATTTCAGCTCTCAATTTGATTATTTCCTGCCATCTAGTTCTCTTAGGTGAGTTTGCTTCTTTTTGTCCTAAAGTTTTCAAATGTTCTGTTAATTCACCAGTGTGGGATTTTTCCAGCTTCTTTATGTAGGCGTTTAGTGCTATGAACTTTGCTCTTAACACTGCTTTCATTGTGTCCCATAAATTTGGGTATGTTGTGTGGGCATTTTCATTTAATTTTAGGAAGTCTTTAATTTCTCCCTTTATTTCTTCCCTGGCCCATTGATGATTCAGGTGAGCATTGTTTAATTTCCATGTGTTTGTGGGTTTTTTGAATTAGTATTTCTGTTGACTTCTAGCTTTCAACCATGGTGATCTGATAAGGTACATTGGGTTATCCCAATTTTTTGTATTTGTTGAGGTTTGTTTTGTTACCGAGTATGTGATCAATTTTTGAGAAGGTTCCATGAGGTGCTGAGAAGAAGATATATTCTTTTATGTTTTGATGGAATATTCTATAGATGTCTGTTTGACATCTATATTCTATAGATGTCTGTTTGAGTCATAACATCTGTTAGTTCCCTTATTTCTTTGTTCATTTTTTGTTTGACTGACCTGTCCAGGGATGAGAGCAGGGTGTTGAAGTCTCCCACTATTAATGTGTGGGGTTTAATTTATGATTTAAGCTTTTGAAGTGTTTCTTTTACATATATGGGCACCCTTGTATTTGGGGGCATAGATGTTCAGTATTGAGACTTCCTCTTGATGAATTTTCCCTGTGACTAATATGAAATGTCCTTCTTTGTCTCCTTTGATTGATTTTAGTTTGAAGTCTATGCTGTTAGATATCAGGATAGCTATACCTACTTGTTTCTTAGATCCATTTGATTGGAGTATTTTTTCCCAACCCTTTACTCTGAAACAATTTCTGTATTTGAGGTTGAGATGTGTTTCTTGTATGCAGAAGAAGGATGAATTCTGTTTTCTTAACCAATCTGTTAGCCTGTGCCATTTTATAAGTGAGTTGAGTCCATTTATATTGAGGGATATTAATGACCAGTGATTGCTATCTCTTGTTAATTTATTTTTCATTGTTGGTGATGTTAATTTGTACATTTTCCCCTTTTTTTGGGATTTGTGGCTATGAGACCATCAATTGTCTGTGTTTTCCTTGGTGTATCCAACTTCTTTGGGTTGGGTTGGAGTTTTCCTTCTAGTATTTTGTGTAGGGCTGGGTTTGTGGCTAGGTATTGGTTAAATATGGTTTTGTCATGGAATATCTTGTTTTGTCTTTCTATGGTGACTGAAAGTTTTGGTGGTTATAGTAGTCTGGGCTGGCATCTGTGGTCTTTTTTTACGTCATTTTCTTCTGCTTCATCTTCTGTGTTATTTTCTAGGTCATTTTCTTCTGCTTCTTCTATATTTGGTTGTTCAAGTCTTGCTGTTGTAGGATCTTTAGGTTGTACTGGTGTTGTGCTGCTCTTTGTTGTGTTGCATGTGTTCTTACCTTTTCTACTCATCTTTTCCTCTAATTGGTTGGGGCTGTCTGATTGTCTAATTGGTGGTTTAGGCTGTCTGAGATTCTGTTGATTAATCTTCTAGGTGCCAGTGAATCCAAGGCTCATGGTTGTTCCTTGTGGTACAATCAGTGTCACAGCTCTAGTTACCCCATTGGTCACTCTGTGTTCCTGGAGATCACTCAGCAATCCTAGGCTTTGTTCCATTCCCTTGGAGTTTGCTGTCTCAAGCCTGCTCTAGCCTAGGTTGTTGGCTCAGACCTGTTTCTGTAAATGTTTCTGGTCTGGATCCATTCCTGCAGAGGTCCCTGGCTTGGGGTTGATCCTGCAAAGGTCTCCTGCTTCAGTCTAGTCCCTCGGAGTTCTTAGGCTTGGGTGCACCCAGACCCTTAGAGGACCGGGCTCAGGCCTAGTTCTTTGGAGGGCCTATACTCATGCCCAGACCCACAGGGGTCCTGGCTTAGGTCTACTCCTTTGGAGGTCCCAGATTCAAGTCCAGACCCTCAGCGGTCTCTGGCTCTGGCTCACTCGCACAGCGGTTCCTCCCCTTCTTAGTTGCTTTTCTATTGCTGTGAAGAGAGTCCATGACCAAGGCAACGTTTAAAAGAGAGCATTTAATTCAGGGCTCACAGTTACAGAGGATCAGAGGTCATCACCATCATGGTGCAGAACATGGCAGCAGGCAGGCAGACATGGCACTGGAGCAGTAGCCAAGGCATGAACATGGAGCTCACGACTGATTCAGGGCACAGAAATAGAAAGAGCTAACTGGGAAATGGTATGTGCTTTTGAAATCTCAAAGCATATGGAAACACAAAAGCCCCTGAATAGCAAAAATTTCAGATTTAAAAAACATAATGATCAAGTATGGCCATCCCTGACTTCAAATCATACTATAGAACCATAGGGACAAAAGCACACAGGTCACCAGAACAGACATCCTGAATATAAACCCACAAAGAAACAACCACTTGACTCACAAGAAGCCAAAAATGCAGTATAGAAAGAAACAACCTCTTTGACAATGGTTAAATAAAGACTGATGATCCATGGGTAGAGAAAAAAATTGCATACAAAAATCATCCCCAATTAGATTTTAAAGCTTAATACAGGACCCCATATTCTGAAACCATTATAGTAAAGATAAGGGAAAGCACTGCAAGATGTAGACACAGGAAATGTTTTCTGAATAAGACTTCAGTCCCCCGAGATCCAATGTCAGCCATTGACAAATGTGATCTCGTATAACCGAAAAGCTTCTTTACAGCAAAGGAAAGTAAATAAAGTAAAAAGACAGCACACAGAATGGGACAAAACCATTGCTAGCTATACAACTAATGTATAAAGAATAAACCAAGTTAAAACAACTCTTAAGAAATAAAGAAATCAAACAACTCAACCAATGAATGAGCTACTGAAATGAACAGACAGATCTCAAAATATAGAAAAGGAAAGGACAATGATAAGCAGGGTGGTGGTGGCACACACCTTTATTCCCAGTGCTCTACAGGCAGAGGAATGCAGATCTCTGTGAGTTTGAGGCCAGCCTGGTCTACAGAGTGAGTTTCAGAGCATCCAGTGTCTCAAAAGAATGAGTCAATGAGCATATGTAACAATAATAACTGAAAAAGACAAGATCGTGAATCTGAGATGGAGCTGGGGAGGAACATAAGAAGTGTTGGAGGGGGAAGAGGAAGGAGTAGAAATGATGTATATACAACACTCAATTAGAAAATTCTAGGCAGAGACGAGGGGAGGATCTGAGATGAATTGAAGGAAGATAAAACATGATCAAAATATAGTGTATGAAAAAACTGAATTAAAAAGTCTGTTTATTGTATACTTATTACATGTATATGTATATTTAGATGAATTAGCCATCAAATAAACAAACCAAAACTATAGTGAAATTCCATCTTACCCCAGTCAGAATGATATCACTTTCCTCTTCCCTTTCCTCCTTCCAGACCCTCCCAGCTGCTCTTCCTCAAACCCATCCGTGACCTCCAACTCTCAAGTTTTTAGTTTCTTTTTCTTTATTATTATTACATAAATATGTGTGTATGTATGCACAGATAAAGCCGCAAAACAATCCACACCAGTTTGGATTAAAAGGGGTTATTTATTGGAGGGGAAAAAACTTACAGAACACCATCCTACACCACAGTCCTCTCATCGGAAACAGGAAACAGAGAGTCTAGCAGTCTGAAAGGGAGCCGGAAGCAAGAGAGAGCGAGCCGAGGGCTGCTGCCACTTTTTAAAATGAAAAAGACCACGCCCCAGTGGGCTGGTATCTTAAAGGCTATTGGCTGAAGGAGTGGAAAGAGCTCCCACAGCACCTCCCCCTTTTATTTAAGTAAGAGAGTTCTAAACCTACTACAAAATTATATACAATAAAAACAAATATCCTATTCTAACTAGCTTAAGTCTTGTATAATAAATAACTTGGCCAAGTCAGAGAGGAAAGTAACTACATTTATCTAGTCTTCAACCCCATCGAAGAGCTGAGAAGAGAAATAACATTACCTGAGTAATTAGGAAGTACAATCAAACAACTTCCAAAATATGCAACAAATCACAGAGACAACTGGCTACCTGGGCACTCATCCAAAGTCACATTTGCAGCGTTGAAGCAACCAACTTTGGCTAAGGCCTAGAATAACTGACAGATTATTTTTAAAGGCAAGAAATTTTTCAAAACCGTCTTACCCTGTCTTGGCAAGATTTGACAGTTCTGCTTATCCATTTCCGGATACTATGTATTTTGTCAGTAGTTGAGATATGGGCAGTTCCTTGCCCAGCGGCCAGTTTTGCCAAGAAGACAAGCTCCAAGTGGAGTGTCTTTGGTGCTCAACAGTCTCTCAGGAATAGATCGGTATTGCTAGGAGTGCTTGTGTCTCACTACCACAGAACTCTAGGTTAGATTAAATGCCATTTTCTACAGCTCTTTGAAGAGGTTGAAGATTATTTATACAGAATATAATCTCTATGTATCTAAAGAACCTGATTAGTCTAACTATTAATATGACAAACATAATGACTATTGATCTACAATTCTTAATACCTAACTTAAAGACTAAGAGAATAAACAACTGTGCAATAAATGAGGACAATGACCCTCCAAATGTAAGCAATGTACTAGTATACATTGCAATATGGTAAAAAAATATATATCAATATACAAAAAATATATAAGTATCTTAATCAGAGGTAGAAATATACACTGCAATATGGTAAATATATATATCAATACAATATATATGTCAATACAAAAAATGTTTTAAACAGAGGCAGAAGCATCCATGCATACAATATTCAATATAATTTAACTTTGTATCCATATACAAGAATCTATGCCAATGTAATTATCTATAAAAAATAACTCGCAAATAACAATCTGTTATCCCATCATTCCCTTATTTATTTATTTATTTATTTATTTATTTTTTCAAAAAGATCCCTGAGCCTATAAAATTCCTCCCCTAACCCTCAATCATATACTATTTATAATCAACCCCTAAATGATGTCCCTAAACCCGAGGACAAACTGTACTGGGAGAGGGGACGTCGTCCTCGAGAATTACTTCCAGCTGTCATGGGGATAACGTTCTTTCTAGGGGATCTTTTAAAAGTAAAATGATGGTTAAATTTCAAAATTATTGTCTGGTAAGATTGCAAATAGTCTCTGAGCATTTTGTGGAGGTCTGGCCAGAATGTTGTAAAAGATGTGCACCATTTCAGCTAACCAAGTTGGAACCATCTTGTGCAGCTGGTACTTGAAACAGGTCTTGTAGTAGCGCTATCAGTATCATGACGTCATAACAACCAGGTGGAGTTGTTGTTATGGGGCCCCATCTTCTTCCTGGAAACTTCAAAGATAACTGCAGGAAAAAATCATTTTTCATTGTGGAAAACTTAAACATTATTTACAGTTGTATATATTCAATGAAAGGCATGATAAAAACAAAAATAGATATGAAGAAAAGCAAAGATGTTTTCTAAATTCATTTTTCTTTCTGTCCCATATCACACACAAGTGTGATACACAAGTATGTGCCATCAGTACATATATATATATATACACATACATACATACATATATATATATATATATATATATATATATATATATATGGGAATATATACATACACACAACATGCTGACAGCCCATTCCCAGAAAGAAAACTACAGAAATTAATGACAGCCTGGAAAAGGTTAGCTAGCTTTTCCCAGGTATGAAGCCCCTCCTCCATAGTGGGTTTTCCAATGCAGAATGGTCAGTCTTGAAACTATACACAGAAATAATAAACAAGCCTTTAAATAAACAAAAACTAAAAAAAGAAAAAAGACCTACTATGTAGCTCAGCTGTAACATTCTTTGATATTTATCCAAAGGGCTACACATAAACATAGATCATAAAATGCTTTCTGAAGCCAGACATGGTGGCACACACCTTTAATCCCAGAATTCTGAAGGCAGAGGATTACAGATCTGTGTGAGTTCAAGGCCTGCCTGGTCTAGAGAATGGGTTCCAGGAAAACCAAAGGTACACAGAGAAACCCTGTCTGGAAAAACATAGATAGATAGACAGATAGATAGATAGATAGATAGATAGATAGATAGATAGATAGATAGATAGATAGAGATAAAGTGCTTTCTGCAGAAACATGAGGCCCTGAGTGTGATCCACATCACTCAGGTAAAGACCAAGGCACAGGAGTGCTGTTAAGACACTAATGTGTACTTTCTCCGTTTTCTTTATGTGGGCACTCAGTGCTATGAACTTTCCTCTTAGCACTGGTTTCATAGTGTCCCATAGGTTGGGGTATGTTGTGTCTTTATTTTCGTTGAATTCAAGGAAGACTTTAATTTCTTTCTTTATTTCTTCCTTGACCCAGGAGTGGTTCAGTAGTTGACTGTTCAGTTTCCATGAGTTTGTAGGCTTTCTGGGGATGGAGTCATTTTTATTTTTATTTTTTTTACATTGTTTTATTTTTTCCCATTCAAAAACATAATTAAAGAAATAATTTTTTCCTTTCTTCCCCTTCTCCTGATCCCCTCCCGCTACCTCCCCACCCCTCCTCCCTCTCCCTTCTTCCTTGAAAGAGGGCATGGTGCCCTGCCCTGTTGGAATCCAAGGCCCACCCCCCTCCCTCCCGGCCTTGGAAGGAGTGCATTCAAAAAGACTCGGTTCCCAAAACGATAATACATGCAGAAGAGATAGGTCCTGGTGTCATTGTTGTTGGGTTCTCCATCCGCCAACTTTCGCTGCCACATTCAGAGAGTCTGGTTTGATCATATGCTCATTCAGTCCCAGTCCAGCTGGATTGGT
>PVIU01035592.1:0-10162 GCA_004026605.1 Ondatra zibethicus | reverse complement strand
CCCCTTGTCCTGTGTATATTACACATCCCTAATCTAACCTCTTGCAAACCCTTCAAGCATGGGCCTGGGAAATATCATTCACCTCCTGCCTTCTCCTAGGTGAAAAGTCAATTCTCCTATAAAAAAAAAAAATCCGTACATGTTGTATTACATGTAACCATCATGATTCAATTATAGTAACTTAGTAACCTCAGGAATTGGAATTTTCAGCTTATAAAGGTATACATACACGAGCAGGTGGTATCTCTTTTGTACCAACTGAGTAACAGATAGTATGTAAACCACTTCTTGATCCCTTTCAGTCAAGGAACTCCATCCAGGAAGCTACCATTCCAGTTCCACAGGGTACTGCCCAGTGAGGCAGGCTGTACAGTGTCCCGTCTTCTCAAAACATTCCAGACCATTGCCATTTTCTTGAATTGTAATATCATGTCTTTTCACTTTCTTGAATTTTATGTCTTGTTGCACAGATGAAACCAGTCCTTTCACTGACAGATACATAACACTGTTTGCTCCTGCAGGAGAAAAGGGAAACGTCACGAGCTTCTTATCTAGGGAGGAAAACACGCTCCACCACAGCACGGCTACAGACAGCATCGTTTACGTCAGGATGGAAAATTCTCCTTGAGCTTTCCTGAAAAGGAAGCTGGACGTGATGACTTCTAACCTGTAATCCCAGTTTCTTGGGAAGCAGAGGCAAGATGATCTCTAGTTCAAGCCATCCAGGACAATTCCAACCTTTAAAAGGAGAGGGAAAGACCTGAGAATGAGGCCTGAGGCCTGGGGATAAAATGCTTGTTTAGAAGCAGGAATCTCTATTTAATTCCGTAGGGGGGTCTGGCGTAAGGTTCTGATTGTGTCTGTGTGTGTGTGTGGTCATTTCTCCTGATCTTGGTTTGACCTACATCTAATATAAAATATGTGTTATATAGTCTCTAATATAAAAAATGCCCTAGCACTTTTTAGAATAGTATTCAATGTCTACTTAACACATAATGAAAATAACTTTTTTAATTCAGGGTTTCACATTGGTCTCTATGACTCAGCAAGTATACACATACATATGTACATGTACAGACAGTCTCATATACATACATACATACATACATACATACAAAGTAAACATAGTAACCTAAAATTGGGAACGTAGGTAAAGAGCATGGTAAAGTTCACTGTACCGCCCATCTACTTTTGTGTAGATTTGGAATAGCTAACCTACACTGTGTATAAGTAGAAACAATGGTGGCAAAGCAGGAATTCTGGAACGGATGTAATTATGAGGGAGACCCTCACAGGAATTTCTGATACAGGCAGTATCTCCACATGACCATGAAATTTGGATTTTTATTTCTAGTTATTAATGATGTAGTCCACACAATTTTTTCTGAGTATATTATTTCCAAACTGGGAAGAGGTAAAAACCGTGGAATAAATTATATAAAAATGTTTTTGAAGGAAAATCACTATACACAACTTTGTATGTGTATGTACAAAAATAAACTGTTTTGTTTTGTAGGATGTAAGGGGGCTTTTGCTAGAAGCCACATACCTGAAGTCAGGCTACTGGAAATGCACTCACTATGAGCTAATCATGTTAGTTTTCCATGATATAGTTCGGATATAAACAAAAATTCTCAACACTGGATTGCAGTGATATTTTGTTAGTGATCTAACAAAAAAAGACAAAAAACAAAAGCTTACCTAAAGATCAGAACTAGATCAGACAGAGGCAGATGACGTCTCTGAGTTCAAGGCCACCCAGGCTACACAAGATTGAATCTGTCTAAAAGAGAAACAGCTCACACAAAGGTGATCCCACTTGGTACCACATAACTTTAATGGCAGCACTAGGGAGGTAGAGAGGGCAGTGATCTGTCTGGGTGGAGAGAAGAATATAGGCAGGAGGAGACAGCACAGAGCACTCTTAGGGTGCATAGAGAGAGATTCATCCTAAAGAGTCACAGGCAGGATCGCCCCTTTGGTATGAGCATTGGTTGAGGTAAGAAAACTCTAGTGGCTGGCTGCTCTGCTTCTCTGATCTTTCAGCATTAACTCCTATATCTGATTTTGGGTTTTTATTATTAAGACCAATTAGAATACGTGCTATATTGGATAATTTGATATTAGGCAATATGGCTTTCTAAACAATTCCCGTAGATTATAACATGCCAGTGTGTTTCCATATATATTCTGTATATGCAACGAACGTTTCATTGTGAAAACCTGAACGCTTGTTACTCAAATATCATAAATAATGTATACTGCTCACCCTCCAGTTCCGTCAGTTTTGAAAAGCCTTTTCTGACTCTCTCAGTGTGTTTTCTGAGCCTTCTGCAGTGGACTCTGTACTGGCCGGCCACCTGTTTTTCCACCTCGTCACCTGACTCAGTGTCAGCATCTAAATCCTCATCACTGTCTTTTTTCCTTCTGTAACTTTTGAAGTTTCTGGTTATTTTCCTTGTTTCCTTTTGTTTTGAGACAGGGTTTCTCTGTGAAACAGTCCCAGCTGTCCTGGGCTCACTCTGTAGCTCAGGCTGGCCTGGAACTCAGAGATCCGCCTGCCTCTGCCTCCTGAGTGCTGAGAATATAAGCATGCACCACCACTGCCAAGCCAAGTTTCTGGCTCTTTATTAAGAATAATAACTTCGTTCTTTCCACACTCTGCACAAACTTCAATTCACAACACATGCTCTACATGTTGTGCGTAAGAGTCTTTCCCTGTCTTCTGTAATCTTGACACACTTCCTAGGCTTTGGCAGTGATTTCTGTATTTTACATGCCAACCAAGAACTTCTTTGCGGCTCTGATATACTCTGTCAAAAGTTTTGCATTAATTTTCTTGGTCTGAACACTTTTATCAAATTTGTCCTTTTTGATGGAAAATAGATTCTGGTGCTTCTGAGGCCTGGACTAAGCCAGGATGTATTTCTTGGAACTCAACACCAAATCACAAACCAAGAACACTCTGAGACTGCCTTTTTGCTTACAGGCTTTTTTTTTTTTTAAATGTGTGTAGCCGTGGCCTTGAACTCAGAGAGATCCAGCTAGCTGCTCCTGCTTCCAGTGTTGGAATTAAAGGCATATGCCACCACATACAGCAGGAACTGAAATTGTTATGTTTAAATTATTTATAAAATACATAAGTTTTGTTGTTACTGTGAATGACTTTTCTCCCAATGTGCATGTATGGACATCTGTCTATAGAGGCCCAAGGTCAACTGATGTGGGATGTCTCTCAGTATGCTGTGAATGTTTAATTACCATTGGTTAATAAAGAAGATGATTGGCCAATAGTCAGGCAGAATATAGCCAGGCAGGAAATACAAGCACATACAGGGAGAAGAAGGGCAGAGTCAGGGAGACAACATACAGCCACCCAAGGAACAATATGCCAGAAAACCACCAATAAGCCTTGGGCCACATGACGATACACAAATTAATAGAAACAGATAATTTAGTTGTATAGAGCAAGTTAATAATAAGCCTGAGTTAATGCGCCAGTTTTTGTAATTAATATTAAGCCTCAGAGTGGTTATTTTAACAGAGGCTGCAGGGGGACTACGACAAGAGACATGGGGGATGGACAGAACGGAAAATGACAGGACAGAAAGGCTCCATTTACAGTTAAGGGTCTCAGAGTCACTGATTCCATTAGTCTAGGTAATCAGCTTATTCTGGGTATACGGTCTACACATGCTGAACTCTGGAATCACAAAGGCACAATACCTACCCAGCAATTATGAACAACTATGGTCCCCAAAACTTGTGGTGATGACTATAATGCTGAGTCATTTCCTAGCACTCAAAGTTATCTTGCAAATCAGCTTCTTATTGATGTTTTACACAAAAGTACACTTAAAATTCAAAACAAACCAACAATGAAAATCTACAGAAATTTTAATACCTACCGAGGTATTCTGCAAGACGATCAAATTCTGGTTTATTGGCTATCAGCTCTTCTTTGGTGGGTATATTTATTCCCATGAAGCAAGGATATTTTATTGGTGGGGAAGCGACTCGAATGTGTACCTTAGAAAGAAATCATGTATTCACAGTAAATTAATTATACATACTCCATACTTATAGAACTGTCTTACTGAACATTCAGTTAACAACATTAGCAACAAGGTAAGCCATAGAAATCATTTCACTGAATAGGTAAATTTTTTCATTCTTTTAAAAAAATATTAGATATATTCATTTTATATTATGTGGTTTTGCCTGTATGTCTAAGCACCATGTGAGTGCTTCACGCTCAGTGGCCAGAAGAGGGCATCAGTCCTCACTTTCTTCAGTGATGAACATGGAAGTATAAGTCAAACCCTTCCCTCTCCAACTTGCTTTCTGGTCCTGGGTTTCACTGCAGCAAAAGAAACCTGAACTAGGACACAGGAGACTAAAGGAATAATATATAACATTAATTTAAAAATATTATATTGTGAAAAATGTTTTGGCATTTTTGTTTTGGCATTTTTGTTTTGAGTTAGTATTATCAGCACCTGCAGCTGGCCTTGACCTCTTCTTGATCCTCCTGCCTCTACCCACAACGTGCTAGATTACAGCTGTGTACCATCATGACCAGATAACAAATGGTTTTTGAAGACAGTATATCTTACTCTGTAGCCTTGTCTGACCTGGAATACTCTACGTAGACCAGCCTGTACTTTAACTCAAGGAGATAAACCTGACTTTGCCATCTAGTATTAGGATTAAAAGTATGCACCCGCACAAAACGCCTCACAAATGTTCTTAATAGCATCAAAAATGTTGAAACCTTAAATACTGTTATGTATTTACACACTTATGCAAACCTGTGCCTTAGTGCCCATGTGGAGGTAAGAGGCCAATTCATGGGAATGAGCGTCCTCAATTCACTATGTAGGTCCCAGGCATTGAAAGGACAGCCAGTGGCAGAAAATGCCATTACTAGCTAGGCCACCAGACAATCAAAAATGCGGAAGGTTTTCAGCTTATTTTTCTCAGAACCACCATCAAAACATTACTCATGACAGGGATGTCCTTATAGGATCTCCTTCTCTCCTTTTTGTTTACAGTTGTTTTTGCGTCAAGGTCACACACTGTACACCTGACTGGCCTGGAATTACCTTTATAGACCAGAGTAACCTCATCTCTTGAATTCTGGGATTATGAGTGTGTTCCACAGAGAATGGCCAGAAGTTAAAATTATTCTTCCGTCTACAGGCTCCAAAGAAGACACTAATTGCATTAAAACAATAGGAATGACCCATATTGCAGTAGAGTATGTGGGTGAGGAGGTATGATGTCAAGGAGCAGTGGTTATTCACGTTGAAGAGAATGTCTCGTGAAGGGCAAACTTTACAGACTCAGCAAACCACACGATAAACAGATCTGCTGTCATCCAGGCTGTGATCTATCACACAGCACAGGTAGAGCATATTTATGTAATATGAGGACCTTAGGATTTCTGAACAGTAAAGTCACCAGCTATATTAAGTCTGCTTTCTTTGATGCATCACAGCTAGGCATGCTTTTGCTCTATCTGAAAAGGCCAAGATGACCTGGAGGTGGTTGTGCATGCCTTTAATCCCAGCACTCAGGAAGCAGAGGAGCAAGCTCTCTTTAAGTTCGAGAACAGCCTGGTCTACATAGTAAGCTCCAAGACAGCAGCTCTACACAGAGAAACCCTGTCTCAGAGAACAAGGAGAGAGATGAAAGACCGTGAATGTGGTAGACATGGTCTTCTATCCGAATCACTAAACTATCTCAGCAGTCTTCCTTCTTATTTATATGGTCATGAATTTCCCCTTGGTGGTTTAGAACTAATTAGCATAAGGCAGGTAGCACTCAGATTATCCCAGCATCACTTTCTCATTAACCTAAATCACTAGGAAAGCAAGGAGATTTTCAGCCTTTCACACAAACACTTTTAAGGCCACTGTAATTTATTTACTGGCCAGGTTCAATACTGTGTTTTAGGAAGTAGAGGAGCCAAAGGAAAGAGAACAAGGGGATTGGCTGTGGGAACAAACATCGTAAGTTTGGCATCAATTTCAAAAGGCACAGTTCATGGTGACTCAAAAACAACTTTAATAATATTCCATTTGTAAAAACTGCAATATATAAAATTCAATTAAGTGAAGTACATGAAAACAAGGCCTCCTATAACGTGCATCCAAGCATTTAACACAGCACAAATAGATACATGCTTAGCAATTTTTTTTAAAGTTCAGTTTTACAAAAGATGAAGTGATACTAATTTGGGTTAAATCCACTGTATTAGGAATTGGTTCTGTATCTTCAAATAGAGAATACACCAAATACTCTTGAATTTTTGATGTTCTATTTTTGTTACATTTTAAAAATTTTGTTTAAAAAAATGATGTTTCTTATATGTTTAGTTTTAATATACTAAAGATTAAACTTCGTATCGTGTAAGAGTAGTTAATTCATGCTCTCCATATTGGAACTCAGCTAACACAAAGCCATCTGATAAGCAGAGTTAAATCCCACCCACCCATTCATTGGATACGGTAACTTGGATGCCAACATCGTTTGGTTGATTTTGGTGCCACAAGGTCTGTTTTAACATTACTCACCTCCTTTGCCCCAGATTCTTTGAGCAGTCTTATGATGGGTGAGATGGTATTGCCTCTCACAATCGAATCATCTACAAGGACAACTCTCTTGCCCTTAAAGTTGTCAGTCAACACGCCAAATTTTTTTGCAACACCAAGTTGTCTTAACCTCATGTTTGGCTGAATGAAGGTTCTTCCTACATATCGGTTTTTACACAGCACCTCCACATACGGCAGTCCACTCTGGCAGAGGGGAAATAAATACACTTTTAGTAGCAACATTGGGCTAAGAAGATGCCTTTCAGGGACAGTAGGCATTCATCCATTCCTCAAGGTACCCATCACTATAACACACACATGACTTCATTTAGAGGCTAAGTAGGGATGCTCAACTACACCACTAAATTCTGTACATATTCATGATGCCTTCTTGGATATGTGTCTCACTATGTATGCTGCCCAGTCTGACATCCAACTCACAACAGTGTTCCTGCCTCAACTACTCCAGTACTGGGATTGCAGGCCTATGCAACCACAAGCAATTCCTATCTTTACAAACAATGAGCAAGGCCAGAGACTGTCAGTAAGATGCCAGACCTCGGGGTAATGCCATGAAGAGTCAGAATCAGAAAAGCAGATTCCATCCCAAAAGAAAGGAAGAAGCATTGTGGAAACCCACAAAGGCATCAGCAATATAACAATTTAAAATGCTAAGATAAAGATGGGTACACCACCAATAAGAAGTTAGACATACCTGAATATAGTGTGCGCTGGTGTGTGTGAGAGAGAGAGAGAATGAAAATGTCACAGTGAAATTCATTACTATGTATGCTGCTCAAAATTAAAAATATCCTAATCTTGGGTGATTAAAAACTACTACTTCTGTGTGCACGTGTGTATGCACGGGCATGTGTACACCACAGGTGGTATGGAGGTCAAGGTACTTGGGTCAGTTCTGTCCTTCCACTGCGGGGGTCTTAGGAATCAAACTCACGTGGTCAGCCTTTACCCAACACCCAATCTCTCAGCCCACAGTTTGTCAAAAGAAACAGCTAAAAATTCTTGTACAGGAATTGACATTAGACCCCAACATTTCCTTCTTACAATAAGTTGGTGAAATTCCCATTTGTAGTCCACATGTATTTAACTGTCAGAAGAGCAACTCACTGAATAATAATTAAAAGTCAATACCTTGGCTGCATACCCAAGAGCTGCAGGTGTAGCCGACTCTGGAACCGTGCTAACCAAGTCCGCCTCTGCAGGCGCTTCAATCGCCAGCTGCTGGCCACAGCGGTACCTTACTGTATAAACCATCTGGCCTGGAATGTTTGGAAGAGAAATCAGATAGTCTTAATTGAGAACAAAATTGCTTTCTAAAAAGCCAGTGCAAAGATTTTATAGATTGAACAAAAAATATGGAAACAATAAAGTAGAAAAACATTAAACCGAGAGATTCAATTGTGATATTTACAAAATTTCACCTTAAAATGTATTTGAAAATTATACCTTTTAAACTAAAAGAAAAACAGAATCTAAGAGTTGGAAAGAAGAGCAATTATGATTTGCAGCTCAGTAACATATTCATAGCCTCCATACAGCCACATGCTTCCCAAGTGCCACACAAGCCAAGAACTGTCATGTTTCAATGAGATAAATGAGATTCATACAAAGAGTCAAAGAAAAGAAATGTACTTACCTTCAAATATACTGTCTGGTCTTGCAAAATAAACATATTCAAAGATACAAAAAGCCACTGGGTCTCCTTCAGACCTTGGAATCGTATCAAGAGTTCTGACACCATGCCTGGATATTTCTATAATTTCTCCAGGCTTGACTTCATGGGAATACCTTAGAACAAACAAACAGAAGACATCTGTGAAACCTATCATTTTATACAATGAGTATATGCTAATTTTTATAAGACAAAAGAAAAGACTATAACCCTGGTACTATTAAAAAGAAAAAAGCTAAAAATAAGGGACTTGGGCTGGAGCAGTGGCACAGTGGTTAGAGCACTGGCTGCTCTTCCAGAGGAACTGGGTTCAATCCCCACTATACACATGGCGGTTCACAACCAACTGTAACTCCAGTTCCAGAAGATCTGACGCCTTCTTCTGGCCTTCACAGGCACCAATCACATACATGGTGTACAGACAAAGAAGCAGGCTAAGCATGCACAAAAAATGCAATAAAAAATTTTTAAAAAAAAGGAAAAAAGGGCCTTATATTTTATCAATAAAGGAGACCGTTATTACTCTCATTCATGTGCCCCTTGGCAAATCTTGACTGTATACAATATAATCTATAATATTACTTCACTCTAAAAGTAACTGTGTGCTTTTAGAGAAATAAAGATTAATTCTTTTGTTGTTGTTGTTTTTTGGAGACAGGGTTTCTCTGTCATTGCTGACTGTCCTGGAACTAGCTCTCCTAGACAAGACTGGCCTTGAACTCAGAGATCTGCCTGTCCTGCCTCTGAGAGCTGGAATTAGAGGCAGGCACATCATGACTGGCTGACTTTACTCAGTATGACCTAAAGAGGTGGTGAACTGTTCAGTGCGGTTAAGGACGCTTGGTTCCAAGGCTGAGGACCTGAGTTTGACTGCTGGAGCCCACACAGCAGAAAGAAAGAACTGACTCTTACCACTTGTCCTTTGATCTCTCCACAAGTGCCCCACGGCACTCACACTCCTTCACCACTCAAAATAAATAAATGGAAAACAAACAAACAAGAAACCTCTCCCCAGCCTGTCAGGTCCTGGGATTATAATGCAACCAACTTTCCCTGGAGTGTTGGGATCTAAACTCAGGTTCACTAGTTCAGGCAGCAGGCACTTTACCAACACAGCCTTCTCCCCAGGCCAAGTTCCTACTTTGTAAAGTAAATCTTTAGCCGTTTTGGCAGAGGTGCTTGTCTAAAGACCTGAATTTGATCTCTAGGACCTACAGGGTGGGAGAAGAGAACTGATTCCTGCATGTTATCTTCTGACCTCCAAACACAAATAAATAAATGTCATTATAAAATCAACAAACTAATTGTCTGAGCAGGGCATTGTATCTCAACCTGCAATCCTAGCCCTCGGAAGGCAGAGGAGAATTACCACAGACTCCAGGGTGTCCTGGGTTAGTAAGAGATCTGGAATCAAAAACAAAGCATGCAAACACAAAAAAATAAATCAAGTTGGAGACTTGTGGCATTTTGAAAGACAGTATTTTCAGAACAGAGAGTGGCATTGGGGCATTAAAGTCAGTACAATTGCTATGGACACTATTCACAGGTGCTTTCTTATAGCAAAGAAATTGGTCATGAAAACAAAAATATCCATCATCTCTCTTGAAAAACACTGCTTCCCATACTCATTTCTCTTTTCTCTGTTTTCCTTTCGGGGTAGTGGGAGATGTTTTGAGACAGGGTTTCTCTGTAGAGCCTTGGCTGTCCTTGAATTTGCTCAAAAGAGGCTTTGCTTGAACTCATGGAGGTCTGCCTGCCTCTGCCTAACCAGCACTAGGATTAAAGGTGGTGTAGGAGGGTCCTTCTGTATTTGGGTTGCTTTTATTGGTTAATAAAGAATCTGCCTTGGCCTTCTGATAGGGCAGGACTTAGA
>PVIU01035591.1:0-10161 GCA_004026605.1 Ondatra zibethicus | reverse complement strand
TTTTTAAGGTAATTTCTCATTACATCTTTTAGAATTTCAGATATTCTCTTGTGGTTATTTTTTAGATCATTTTCTTCTGGGTCATCCATATTTGGTTGTTCAGGTATTACTTTTGTAGGGTCTTTGGGTTTCTCTAGTATTGTGTTGCTCTTTGTGGTATAGCTTGTGATCTTACCTTTTCTACTCATCTTTTCCTCTAATAGGTGTGGTTGGTGCTGTCTGAGATTCCATTGAATAATCTTCTAGGTTCCAGTAGATCGAAAGCTAAGATGGTTTTCCTCATGGTACAGTCAGTGTCATAGTTCTAGTTACCCTGTTGGTTATTCCTTTTCCTGGAGGTTGCTCAGTGCTCCTGTGTTTTGGTCTCCTCCCTTGGAGTTTGCTGTCTCAAGCCTACTTTGGTCTAGGCTGCTGGCTTTGATCTGTTTCTGTAAATCTTGGTCTGGATCTCCTCTTGCAGAAGTCCCTGGCTTGGAGTTAGACCTGTTCTGGTGGCGATCGCTGACTCTGGATCTGGTCACAGGTTCAATCCTGATCCGCTCACTCGTGTCCCGGGACCGGGTTTGCTTCTGGCTTCTGCTCCTGGTGGAGCTTGTTCTCTCTGTGTCTTAGGTAACTGGTTCAGTCCCACTCCAGTTCCGGTGGAGGTCGTGGACTCTGAGTCAGGTTGTTGGCTCAATCCTGGTCTGCCAGTGACCCATGACTCTCACTTTTCTTTCTTTTTAATTGAAAAAAATTTTTCATTCAATATATTCTGATCTCACTCTCCTCCTCCAACTCCTCCCAGATCCTCCTCATCTTCCTGCCACTCTTTCTTTCTCTCTTTGAAAAACACGCAAAGAAATCCAACCCAGTCAAACCAAAACCAAAGAAAACCAAGAAACACAAACAAACAAAAAACAAACAAAGAAAAAATTCTAAAAGACACATAAAGGAAACAAACATATGCAGGCAAAAGAAAAATAAGACAAAAAATTCACAAACAAAGCAAAATGAGACTAGAAGTCTAAAAAGTATGGCTGAGTTCCTTTTGTGTTGACTGTCTGCTGCTGGGCCTGGGCTGACTCTAAATATAGTTATATACCCAGTGAGACTCCATTGGAGAAAACTAGTGTTCCTTTGTGAAAAAGTGTCAAATACAGATAGCTTCTCGGTTAGGTATGGAAACCAATGTCTGCCTCTGCCTCTCAGTGCTGGAACCCCATCCAGATTGAACCTTGTAGACCCTGTGTTGTATTGCCACAGTCTCTGTGAACTTGTATGTTCATTCGTCCTGTTGTGTCTGGAGGCCACCCCCTCTGGCTCTTACACTCTCTCTGCCTCCTCTTCCACATACATCCCTGAGCCCTGGGGGGCGGGCTTGATGAAGGCATCCCATTCAAGACTGAGCGCTCCAAAATCGCCCGCTCTCGCCATACTGTCCAGCTGCGGGCCTCGGTGAGTTAAAGTCCGTTTCTCACCTGCAGTTCTATGAGATTCAGGGTGTCTGGTCTCCTAGTTAGGTCCTTGAAGTTTCTGGAGCTGAGCTCTGGGCAGGGTGGTAAATATGGCTCTCTCTGTAGCTTCTGCATCTAGCATCTAGTTTGATAAGAACCATTTATTGGAGATGTAGTCTTTCCTACATTGTGTATTTTGGCTTTGTCAAAAATCAGGTGTTTTTGCACGTGTGTGTGAATAGTGTGCGCACGTGTTTGCTCACATGTATGTGAGGCTGATGCTGTTACCATGGATACCAAAGCATGAGCTAGCAGGGAACGCAGAGCTCACCCCTTTGGCTAGTCTGGCTTGATCCAGGAATTTCCCATTTCCTCCTCCTCCACACTGGGATTACTGGTGCGTTGCTAAGCCTATGTAGATTTTTATGTGGGTTCTGGGAATCTAGACTCCAGCCTTCACACTTGTGTGGCACATTCTTTACTCATGGAACCCTCTTTCCAGCCTGAGATTTCAGTTTTATGTTGCTAGATAAGATATGAGAAAATGAGAGGAGGCTATACAAAGCTCAAGTGTTCTAAGGTTCTAGCTAGAGATATTAGAGATAGATAAAAGTAAAATTTGGGCCAGAATGTGTCAATAATGCACTTAATCCTAAACTAAGCAATAAGAGAGTAGTTCAAGAAAGAAAGAAAAAAGAAAAAGAAAAAAGAAAAAGCTGGGTAGTGGTGGTGCACGCCTTTAATCCCAGCCAGAGGCAGGCAGATCTCTGTGAGTTCGAGGCCAGCCTGGTCTACAGAGCGAGTTCCAGGACAGGCTCCATAAGCTACACAGAGAAACCCTGTCTCGAAAAACAAAAACAGAAAACCCAAAAAGCAAAAGAAGGTTTAGCAAGTTAATAGAAGAAAAATAGAGACCAATACAATATTTGAGAAGTTCAAATTAAACCAAAAAAGGATGGGAAGAAGACAACAAGTGGTTAAGTTAAAAAAATTAGTGGGGTGGCACATAGAAAACCAGATTTATAAAAGATATTTTATGAATTGTACAGAGACTAAACACTTGAGTTAAATGGTTAAGATTTTATGATTATATTTATTTATTTAAACCAATTGCATGTTCTTTGAGGTGATTTCCTTTTCAATATAAGACAAATGGCTTGGTGATTAAAAACCTCCCAGCACTTACCTGAAGCAACAGTGCAATGATCTTTTAAAAAGACCCCTATTGGGTTGGTGGACCTGCAGCCCTTTGTGAGCCAGACCCTCAGGAAACCAAGAACAAGTTTCACAACATTAAATGTTGCAAGTTGGCCTGCTGGATTCCTTTAGACTGTGGGGGAAGACATGTTTGGATAGGAGCCGTGGAGTATTCTCTTTGGAGAGGTGAAGAGCTGATCCAAAGCAGAGTCTGGAGGGGAACGTAGACTCAGATTCCAAGTAGCACACCTGCTCAGTTGTGACTGAGCAGTCTATGACTGACCGGCATCTGGGGGTGGCAGGCATTTCTGAGAACTTAGGAAGGAATGCTAAGAGATGTGAGACTGGCACCGGCAAGCAGGATTTTACTCTCAGTGGAATACTGAGAATTTCGTCTGGTGCCCCCAGTGGTGGTTTTCAAGAGGAAAGAGAACCTCAACTGTACTGTGATCTAGCCCCTCATAAACACTGTAAACACGTCCATGGGAAGAATACCTGTGACTGAACTTTGTGGCTCAGCTCCATATGCACAAGGATAAACATAAAAACATAAGAAACAAGAAAAAGCAAGGCAATTTGATTCCTCCAAAGAATCACTAGGCCTCTGGTGAGCATGGATCAGATGAAATTCCAAACTAAGAATTCAAAAGAATGATTATTATAATCATGTTCAAAGAACTCAGAGGACACAAATTCTTAAATGAATTTCAGGAAAACACAAATAGCTGAATGAAATATGGAAGTCAATCCTCCCCACGTTATATTACAGTTAAAACACTAAATATATAGGCCCCCCATCCCAGGGATGGCATCACCCACCATGGGCTGTGCCCTTCCCCATTGATCATTAATTCAGAAAATACCTTACAGCTGGATCTCATGGAGGCATTCCTCAGCTGAGGCTCCTTCCCCTCTGGTGACTCTAGTTTGTGTCAAGTTGACAAACAAAACCAGTCAGTACAATGTGTTCTATAGATTGACTATCTATGACATCTTAAGGGTCTGGGGGAGGATCTGCTGTGGTCCTGGTTATACAGACAGTGCAAAGCTCACCAGACTATTGACCACCTCTGTTCTCATTTGTAAAGTACATGTGATATCTCCCATAGAGATGCATTCTATTGATTGAGAAACAATGCTCAAGATAAGGGTGTAGGGAGGATGACTGAGATAAACAAGAGTCTGGGGAATCCAGATGTGGCTATACACCTCTTCCTTTAAAGAGACAACCCTGTGTGTTTAATATTTTTGGTTTTCCTAGCACATACCTGTGAATACACAGATCTAGTGCCCTTTGCAGATTGAGTTAAAAATCTCAGCAAGGGGGCTGGAGAGATGGCTCAGAGGTTAAGGGCACTGACTGCTCTTCCAGAGGTCCTGAGTTCAATTCCCAGCAACCACATGGTGGCTCACAGCCATCTGTAATGAGATCTGGTGCCCTCTTCTGGCCTGCAAGCATACATACAGACAGAATACTGTGTACATAATAAGTAAATAAGTCTTTAAAAAAAAATCTCAACAAGACCCATCTCTTTATTGCCTCAAAAATGTATTGTACCACCAAAATACATACTATGTTATGTGAAAGACTTGAAAAAGGCATTGCAAGCTATTGGAACTAGGAATTAAGCAGGTATTACTCTTCTTTTTTAAAAAATTTATTTATTATGTATATAGTGTTCTGGGCACCAGATCTCATTATAGATGGGTGTGAGCCATCATGTGGTTGCTGGGAATTGAACTCAGGACCTCCAGAACAGCAGTCAGTTCTTTTAACCGCTGAGCCATCTCTCCAGCCCCGGTATTACAATTCAAACAAAATAGACTTGACACCAAAATTAATCCAAGAGGATGAAGGAGGGTCATTTCATAATGATCAAGAGATGAATCCTGCTGAGCTCAACTTTATAAACAAACACCCCTAGATGTAAAAAAGCAGGTTAGTCCCAACTTAATGGTGTGGGTGACCTCAATAGTCCAGTCTCTCCACAGACAGGTTATTCCAGCAAAAATAAACTGAGAGACATCTGATTTAAATGACATCATATCTCAAATAGATCTACTTGACATTTGTAGTTTTTTCCCAAACACTGAAGAATAGAGATTCTCAGCAGGCCATGAAACTTTCTGGGGTGGTATTTTGTTTGTGATCTAACAAATAAAGCTTGCCCAAGTTCAGAGTGTGGAGCTAAGCTACTAGTTAGCTATAAAGGACAGGCAGTGACCACACACCTTCAATCCCAGCACTCAGAAGGCAGAGACAGAAGGATCTTTGTGAAGTCAAGGACACCCTGGGTTACTTGAGATTGATCCAGTGTAAAAAAAGAGAAACAGAACCAGGTAGTGATGGCCTCACACCTTTAGTCCAAGTACTTGGGAATCTCATGCCTTTAATCCCAGTACTAGGAAGGTGGAGAGAGGAAGGGATACGGCTGGGCAGAGAGAAGAATATAAGGTGAGACAGGAGCTCTGTGCACTCAGTCTGAAGATTCCTAGAGACAGGATCACCCATATGGCCTGAGGATTTGGTAGAGGTAAGAGGTAGTGATTGGCTACTCTGTTTCTCTGATCTTTCAACATTTATCCCTATATCTGACTGTGGGTTTTTATTATTAAGACCCATTAGAATTCACACTACAACTTTCCCTAAAATAGACCATAACTGCAACACTAGTAGTAACAATCATAAGCATAAGCAACTAAGGAAAAGCTACTAGTTAGGATTTGTAGGTATTTTTGCAGGATAAAAAAAAATCTTCAACTCATCACTGGGTGTTGGTTTAATTCACAGGTTTTTTGTTATAATCTTGCTTGCCGTCACCATTGTCTGGATCCCCACTATAGAAACGGTATCCAGTGAGGCACTGTTTGAGTACATGCAGGTTCTCAAGAGCTGCCTGACACCAAGTGCGACTGCTGTCTTTCTGCTGGCTGTATTCTGCAAGAGGGTCAACGAACAGGTGGGTACTGACGTGGAATGGTGTGACGGGCCTCTTCACACTGTGAATGTCTTTCTAAGATAAGAGCTGCCTTAGGGAGGTCTCTTATGTATCAAGAGTTCACCTGAGGATATCATTTGGTTAAAGGGAAGGTTTTTTATAGATATGAGAGCAGAGGCATCCGGAAGAGTCCAGAACAGAGAGAGGAAGTAGTAGATTGAATGTCGCCAGCCGACTTAATATGGGCAGGCCTATCTGAGAGAGAGAGAGAGAGAGAGAGAGAGAGAGAGAGAGAGAGAGAGAGAGAGAGGAAACACTGCAAGAATAGCAGGGTTAGCCAGGCAGTGGTGGTGCACGCCTTTAATCCCAGCACTCGGGAGGCAGAGGCAGGCGGATCTCTGTGAGTTCGAGGCCAGCCTGGTCTACAAGAGCTAGTTCCAGGACAGGTTCCAAAGCCACAGAGAAACCCTGTGTCAAAAAAACAAAACAAAAAAAAATGAAAGAAAATGCCTCCCTAAGATCAGGATATATGCAAGTTTGTAGGGCGTTTTCTTAATTAGTGATTGATGGGAGAAGGCCCAGTCCATTGTGGGTGGTACCATCCCTGGGCAGGTGGTCCTGAGTTCTATAAGAAAGCAGGTTGAGCAAGCCAGGGGAAGCAAGCCAATAGCAGCACCCCTCCATGACCTCTGCATCAGCTCCTGCCTCCAGGTTCCTGCCCTGCCTGAGTTCTGGACACATTTTGGAAGCAGAGGCCAACAGGATTTGCTGTGGGATAACGGCAGAACAACATGGAAAGGGAGGAGCTCGAGGTGGTTCCTGTGTTTGACTCGAGCGTCTTGGAGCTGGGCTGTCACTTAGGGAAACAGGAAAGATGAAGCTCTTTTTTTGGACACAGTTTGAGATGTCTACTTGTGGTCTCAGTTAAAAGTGTTTCCAAAGTTTCCTAAGTTCCCTGTTTGGTTAAGAGACAGTGCCAGGGTCTGGCACCCCTCCCTTGCTAAGACCCTCTGCTGTACGGTATCAGTGCCCTCATTCCAACCACTTCAACCCTAGAACGCAGCTCATCAGCAAAGAGAGGAAGATGCCACTTTGTCCTATCTCCTTCTGCCCCGTAACTCTTGTCTGGATTCTTTGGCAGGGTGCCTTCTGGGGGCTGATTTTGGGAACCGCCATCGGAGCCTTTCGATTGCTGGCCGAGTTTTTCTATGGACCATCGACCTGTGAGGGAGGCGGCGCGTGCCCCACTCTCATCTGCGGCCTCCATCACCTCTATTTCGGCTTCTTCCTCTTCCTGGTTACTCTCCTCATCATACTGGCCATCTCCTTAGCGACCAAACCAATTTCGGATGTGCACGTAAGTGCTGCTGTTAGGATGCTCTGGGAAGAGTTCCGGGGGTGAATGTTAAATCACAAATGAGGGAGGGAGGACGGTGCGTGGAGTAGATCAGAAATAGGCAAAGTACCACAAAAAGGATCCTGCCTTAAAACCTGAGAGGCTGGGGTCGAGTGCTTGCTTGCCGTCCCCAGCACCACCAAAATAATAAGCAAACGCTATTCAACGATTCATCAGTTATACACCCTCTTAGTTTGAGAGTTAGGCTTACAAGCCATTTCCTATTCCCCCAGCAGGCAAGTGCCAGCTATGTGTTTTATCTATTTATTAGAAAGCTTGGGATTAGAGAAGTTATATAACTTGTCTAAGGTAATGAAACTATTAAGTGTCCTTATTAGGTTCCAAAGCCGGAACGGGCTCCACTTTGTCATCTACTTTATTTGGCACCCTAGCACAACAAGGAATTGGTGTTGGCAGGAGTAGGGGTCCCAGGTATCTACCTGACAATCAGGAGGGAGCATCACAGATGGGGATGGGGATGCCTTGCTTGCAGCTTTACCTAGTCTGAACAAAAGGGTGAACGCTATTATCAAAAGTCGAGTTAGAGATGATGGAGGCTGAGGTATTGCAAGTTAGGTCAGCTAGGTGGGTAGCAAATTCCAAGGCAGGTTACTTAGCAAAAACCTATTTAAAAACAAAACAAAACAAAAAACCCAAACCAAAACAAAAAACCCAAGCTGAGCCTCTCTGGACGCCTGGAAGCCTCAGGTATCCCCAATCTCTCCTACTACTCCATTATACACATTCTCTCTTCTTCTACACGCAGCCCACTTGGAAGAGGGACAGCCTATGTGGGAAGGCCAGGATGCTCACATCCCTGCATCATCAGTGAACCAGCAAGGAAGACCCCTGCCCCTAGTGTCTCAGGTGGCCATTTGCTATCCCCAGGCTCTTCCTCCTCCATCTTGTTGGCATTCTTTTCTGTCCCCTTTTTCCAACTCATGTGCATTCCTCAGTCTGTCAGCTCAGTGTGTTCTGAGTGTCTCTCCTATCCGCCTCACAGGCTTGGTGAACTCTGTTGAACTCTCTAGTGGGGAGGGACCTGAGAGGGTCGGTGATGAAGGGCCCTGCCTTGGCCCGAACCCTCCCAACACAGAACCTCTGATCACATAGCCTGGAGAGATGGCACTCTGCCTTCAACTCAGACGAGCTCAGGAGCCCAAAGATACAGCACAGGATTGAGCACAAGCCCCTCCCCACACCCAGAGCCTCATTCACAAGAGGCTACAGTGTTGCTGGGGAGGGGGAGGTAAAATGTGCACATAGGGTGTCATCAGGTTACCATGCCAAATTTTACGTAGTGCTGGGGATCAAACCCAGGGCTTTGCGCATGCTAATCAAGTGGTCTTAACAATGAGCTATGCCTCCAGCCCACCAAAAATATTCGTCGAGGAAATGTTTAGGAAAGGAAAGGGAGTGCCCCTTGGGCGTGGGAAGATACTCTATTGAACTTGAGCAGGTAAGCTCTTTCTTGGGGCCAGGCGTGAGGTGGTGTCCAGCTATCCTAGCTTGTGTTACTGCCCTCTAAGGAAAGAGTGTCCAAAGAGGGCTTCTGAGATGACAGCAGCTCTGATTTTTCATGACGCCCTGTTCAGCAAGATGTCAGCACTCTTCCACACTGGAAGAGGTGGACCAGAAGCGGTGGGTAGGGAGAGATGGCTCAGTGGTTAAAAACGCTTGTCTCCTCTTCCAGAGGACCCAGGTTCAGTTCCCAGCACCTACATGGCAGCTGTCTATAACTCCAGTTCCAGGGGATCTGACACCCTCACACAGACATACACACCAGCAAAACATCAATGCACATAAACAGATATCAATGCACATCAAATAAAAATTAATCAGTGTCAGATGGTGATGGCACATACCTTTAATCCCAACACTCAGGAGGCAAAGGCAGGTGGATCTCTATGAGTTCAAGGCCAGCCTGGTCTACAGAGCAAGTTCCAGGACAGCCAAAGCTACACAGAGAAATCCTGTCTCAAAAAAAAAAAAGTGGTGGGTTGCTTCATCTATCCTCCAGGTGTGAGAAATGCATGTCCCTGGCCCCTCCCAACAGGAAGAGCCCTGAACTCACTGTCCAACCTTTGGTTTTAGGCTGAAGAACACTGACAGGTTGTGCTACAGTGCTAACTAAGATCATGCAATCACATATGACCTGAACCAAAGCGTAAACCCAGGTTTTCCCTACTCCCCTCTAACCTAACCTCCACCTTCTGTTAATGTCTAACCAGCATCTCCCTCTTCAGCCTCCTGGGACATGGCTCCTGCCTGTAGATTGTGGTGATACATGGCTGCAGGCCAAAGTCCCATGGTGACACCCTCCTGTCCTGCTCTCTCCACACTCAGCTCCGTGGTCTCTGCTGGAGTTTACGTAACAGCCAACAGAGGAGGGTGACTTTGGAAAAAGAGATGAGATGGAAGATCTTCCCCAGCTTCACATTCCAGCAAGGTAGGGAAGACCACCCACAGCTGTGGGAAGCTGTCCTGGGTGGATCCTGAAGCCGGGTCAGCTCCCCCCACACCTCCTAACCCACCAAGACCATCCACAGCTGTGGGAAGCCGTCCTGGGTGGATCCTGAAGCTGGGTCAGCTGCCCCCAGCACCTCCTACCCCACCATTCTTAGCCTTAGAAACATTCTTGCAGACAGAAGTGCTCTCTTTCTTCCCCTTAAAATGCTTCCTGGGTTTATTCACCCAAGGAGTTTATGAGGCCAGGTAGATTCTAGAGGGCAGGGAAAAGAAGAAAGAAATTAGGTCAAAGTAAGGGGAAAGCCAGGTGATGAGGAGACACAGGCAAGGGGGAAGGAACCCAAGAATGTCTGGCGTTCTAGAAATATTTCACAGCAAGGGGTGATGAGTGAAGGTGAAGTCTCAGGAACCAGCCCTTGGGTTCTGCTCCACAGACAGAGCAAATGGGCATGTGATGCTCTAGGGGAAGCAGAGTGTGAAAAAGAAGGGCAATAGTGCAGGATTCCAAACCAGAGGCTCCTGAGAAGGGCAAGGAGGGAGGGAGGGAGAGAGGGAGAGCTTCCCCTCCTGGATGTAGATCTGGGTGACAGAACTAAGTTTCAGTCCAAGGAAGCAGACACACACACACACACACACACACACACACACACACACACACACACAGAGAGAGAGAGAGAGAGAGAGAGAGAGAGAGAGAGAGAGAGAGAGAGAGAGAGAGAGAGAG
>PVIU01035590.1:0-10169 GCA_004026605.1 Ondatra zibethicus | reverse complement strand
GAAATTGAGGAAAAGAGAAACAAAAAATTGGAAGACACCAGGAAATCACTTAAAGAAAACCAAGAAAAAGAAATCAAACATATGAAAGAAACTATTCAGCACTTGAAAACTGAAATAGAAACAATAAAGAAAACACAAGCTGAGGGAATTATAGAAACAGAAATCATGAGGAAAAAGATCAGGAACCACAAATGCAAGCATGACCAGCAGAATACAAGAGATGGAAGAGAGAATATCAAGCGCTGAAGATGCAATAGAGGAAATAGACTCATCAGTTAAAGAAAACATTAAATCTAACAAAGGCTTAACCCAAAATATCCAGGAAATATGGGACACCATGAAAAGGCCAAATTGTAGAATAATAGGTATAGAAGAAGGAGAAGAAGTTCAACTCAAAGGCACAGAAAATTTATTTAACAAAATCATGGAAGAAAACGTTCCCAACCTAAAGAAATATATGCCTAAGAAGATACAAGAAGCTTACAGAACACCACATAGAATGGATCCAAAAAATAGTCCTCTCACCACATAATAATCTTAACACTAAACATACAGAGTAAAGAAAGAATATTAAGAGCTGCAAAGGAAAAAGGACAAGTAACATATAAAGGTAGACCTATCAGAATTCTCCTACCTGACTTCTCAGTGGAGACAATGAAAGCCAGAAGGTTGTGGTCAAGTGTTATGCAGACATTAAGACACCATGGATGCCAGCCCAGACCACTATACCCAGCAAAACCTTCAATCACCATAGAAGGACAAAACAAGATAATCCATGAGAAAACAAGATTTCACCAATACCTAGCCACAAACCCAGCCATACACAAGATACTAGAAGGAAAACTCCAACCCAAGGAAGCTGGCTACACCAAAAAAAAAAACAAACAAACAAACAAAAAAAAAACAAAGACAATTGATGATCGCAAATCCCAAAGAATGGGGAAATGCACAAATTAACATCACCAACAATGAAAACTAAATTAACAGGAGATAGCAACCACTGGTCATTAATATCCGCTAATGTAAATGGACTCAACTCACCTATAAAATGGCACAGGCTAACAGATTGTATACAAAAACAGAATCCATCCTTCTTCTGCATACAAGAAACACATCTCAACCTCAAAGACAGACATCGTCTCAGAGCAAAGGGTCGGGAAAAAATATACCAGTCAAATAGACCTAAGAAACAAGCGGGTGTAGCTATCCTAATATCTAACAAAATAGACTTCTAACTAAAAATCAGTCAAAAGAGACAAAGAAGGGCATTTCATATTAGACAGACAAAGAAGGTCATTTCATGTTAGTCATAGGAAAAATACATCAAGGAGAAATCTCAATACTGAACATCTAAGCCCCAATTACAAGGGCACCCTCATTTGTGAAAGAAACACTTCTAAGCTTAAATCATACATTAAACCCCACACACTAATAGTGGGAAGCTTCAACACTCCTCTCTCACCACTGGACAGGTCAGTCAGACAAAAAAAAAAAACAACAGAGAAATAAGAGATCTAGCAGATGTTATGACTCAAATGGACTTAACAGGCATCTATAGAATATTCTACCCAAACAGAAAAGAATAGACCTTCTTCTCAGCACTTCATGGAACACTCTCAAAATATGACCAAATACTCAGTAACAAAACAAACCTCAACAAATACAAAAAAAAAATTGGAATAACTCAATGTACCTTATCAGATCACTGTGGTTTAAAACTAGAAGTCAATAGCAATACTAATTTCAGAAAACCCACAAACACATGGAAATTGAACAATGCTCACCTGAATCATCAATGGGTCAAGGAAGAAATAGAGGGGGAAATTAAAGACTTCCTAAAATTCAATGAAAATGACCACACAACATACCCAAATTTATGGGACACAATGAAAGCAGTGTTAAGAGGAAAGTTCATAGCACTAAATGCCTACATAAAGAACCTAGAAAAATCCCACACTAGTGAATTAACAGAACATTTGAAAACTTTAGAACAAAAAGAAGCAAACTCACCTAAGAAAACTAGAGGGCAGGAAATAATCAAAGTGAGAGCTGAAATCAACAAAATAGAAACAAAGAAAACAATACAAGAATCAATGAGACAAAGAGTTGGTTCTTCAAGAAAATCAACAAAATAGACAAACCTTTCTCCAAACTAACCAAAAGGCAGAGAGAGAATAGGCAAATTAAACAAAATCAGAAATAAAATAAAAGGGGGGACATAACAACAGACATGCAGGAAATCCAGAGGATCATCAGATCATATTTTGAAATCCTGTACTCCACAAAACTGGAAAACTTAAATGAAGTGGACAACTTTCTGAATAAATACCAAAACCACAGAAAGACATTACTAAGAAAGAGAATAACAGACCAATCTCACTCATGAACATTGATGCAAAAATACTAAATAAAATACTGGCAAATCGAAACCAAGAACACATCAGAACCATCATCCAACATGATCAAGTTGTCTCCATCCCAGAGATGCAGGAATGGTCCAACATATGAAAATATGTCAACGTGATCCACCATATAAACAAGCTAAAAATTAAAAACCACGTGATCATCTCATTAGATGGCAAAAAAGCTTTTGACAAAAATCAACACCCCTTCATGTTAAAGGTCTGGGAGAGAGCAGGGATACAAGGAACATACCTAAACATAATAAAGGCAGTATACGGTAACCCAACAGCCAACACCAAGCTAAATGGAGAGAAACTCCCAGCAATTCCATTGAAATCAGGAACAAGACAAGGTTGTCCACTCTCTCCATATCTTTTCAATATAGCTCTTAAGGTCCTAGCTAGAGCAATAAGACACCAAAAGGAGATCAAGGGGATACAAATTGGAAAAGAAGAAGTCAAACTCTCAGTGTTTGCTGATGATATGATATTTTACATAAGTGATCCCAAAAATTCTACCAAGGAACTCCTACAACTCATAAACATTTTCAGTAATGTAGCCGGATACAAGATTAACTCAAAAAATCAGTAGCCCTCCTGTACACAGATGATAAAGGGGCTAGGGAAGAAATCAGAGAAACAACACCCTTCACAATAGCCACAAATAGCATAAAATATCTTGGAGTAACTCTAACAAACAAGTGGAAGACTTGTATGACAAGAACTTTAAAATCTTGAAGAAAGAAATTGAAGAAGACAACAGAAAGTGGAAAGATATCCATGCTCTTGGGTAGGCAGAATTAACATAGTAAAAAATGGCAATCTTATGAAAAGCAATCTACAGATTCAATGCAATGCCCAGCAAAATTCTTCATAGACCTTGAAAGAATGGTACTCAACTTCATATGGAAAAGCAAAAAACCCAGCATAGCCAAAACAATACTGTACAATAAAAGAACTTCTGTAGGCATCACAATCCCTGACTTCAAACTCTCCTACAGAGCTACAGTACTGAACACAGCCTGGTATTGGCATAAGAACAGACAGGAAGGCCAATGGAACCAAATAGATGACCCGATTATCAATCCACACATCTTCCAACACCTGTTTTTTGACAAAGAAGCAAAAATTATCAAATGGAAAAAAAGGAAGCATATTTAACAAGTGGTGCTGGCATAACTGGATTTCAACAGTAGAAGAATGAAAATAGACCCATATCTACCACCATGCACAAAACTCAAGTTCAAATGTATCAAAGACTTCAATATAAAGCCAGCCACACTAAACCATATAGAAGAGAAAGTGGGAAATACACTTGAACTCGTTGGTACAAGAGATCATTTTCTAAATATAACCCCAGCAGCATAGACACTGAAAGAAACAATTAATAAATGGGATCTCCTGAAACTGAAAAGCTTCTGTAAAGCAAAGGACATGGTCAACAAGACAAAACAACAGCCTACAGAATGGGAAAAGAACTTCCGACATATCAGACAGAGATCTGATCTACAAAATATACAAAGAACTCAAGAAATTGGTCACCAAAAGAACACATAATCCAATAAAAAAAATGGAGTACAGATCTAAACAGAGAATTCACAACAGAGGAATCTAAAATGGCTGAAAGACTCTTAAGTAAATATTCAACATCCTTAGTCATCAGAGAAATGTAAATCAAAACAACTCTGAGATTCCATCTAACACCTGTAAGAATGGCCAAGATCAAAAACACTGGTGACAACTTATGCTGGAGAGGTTGTGGGGAAAAGAGAACACTTCTGCACTGCTAGTGGGAATGAGAGCTAGTACAACCGCTTTGGATGTCAGTGTGGCGATACCTCAGAAAATTAGGAAACAGTCTTCCTCAAGACCCAGTAATACCACTTTTGGGTATATATCCAAAGGATGCTCAATCGTGCCACAAGGACATGTGCTCAATTATGTTCATAGCAGCATTGTTTGTCATAGCCAGAAAGTGGAAACCACCTAAATGTCCCTCGACTGAAGAATGGGTAAGGAAAATGTGGTACATTTACATAATGAAGTACTACACAGCAGAAAAAATAACAACATCTTGAATTTTGCAGGAAAATGGATGGAGCTAGAAAACATCATTTTGAGTGAGGTAACCCAGAAACAGAAAGACAATTATCACACGTATTCACACATAAGTGCTTTTTAAACATGAAGCAAAGAAAACCAGCCTACAAACCACAATCCCAGAGAACTTAGACAACAATGAGGGCACTAAGAGAGGCTTACATGAATCTAATCTACATGGGAAGTAGAAAAAGACAAAATCTCCTGAGTAAATTGGGAGCATGGGGACCTCGGGGTAGGGCTGAAGGGGGGAGGGGAGAGGTTAGGGAGGGGAGCAGAGAAAAATGTAGAGCTCAATAAATATCACAAAAAGGATTATTAATATGTGTGTATGATATTCATGTGTAGCTATACATGCCACAGTCGGCATGTGAAAGGCAGAAGCCAGCCTTGTGGAACTGGCTCTTTCTTTCCACTTTTACATGGGTTCCAGGAATCGAACTCATGCTGTCAGGATTGTACAGCAAGTGCTTCACTAGGGAACTATCTCACTAGCTCATATAGATTAGTTTTTATTGGATATGAAGCAAGTTTGAAACAAAGTATTTGTTGCTGTACATACGTACATCATTCATTAAATATGTATACCAACTCTGTAAGCTCGGTATTAGGATTCTTTCTAGGCCTCTTTTATATAAGAAAAGCATGAAATACCAAGAGGTAGACTGGTTTGTCCAGGACCATCTAGCTTGCAAGTGAAAGAACTAAGACTCAAAATAGGTCCATCAAGTCAAACGTGGTGGTGCGTGCCTGTAATCCTAGCACTTAGGAGAATCAAGAATTCAAGGCCAGTTTTGATTACACAGCAAGTCTGAGGCAATCCTGGGATACATAAGACCTGTTCTCAAAAACAACGGCAACAAAACAAAAGCACCAAACCAACACAAAAGAAACCAAAAGTCCTGCTGATTCTTGAGGCCAGGGCAAATCATCTTCTCTCCTGGGAATGATTTGGTGAGTGCTCTAAATCGTTGTAAGTGGTCATGCACCACGTTCATGCCACACCTTTCTTCCACTCCTATAACATATTAATAACATTATCTGAGTATTTTGTGTCAACACACATTATCTCTAGTGCTTACAAATGTATGCCAAAAAGGTAGTACCAGTCTTGCCATCTGCAAAATATGTTCAGAGAAGCTAAGTGACTTGCTTAAGTTCACATAACCAGTAGAGATAGATCTAGGTTTTAAATTCCAATCTAGAGCTGCTGACACGGTCTAACAGGTAAAGGCACTTGCCACCCGAGATTCATTCTTGCGACTCACATGGCAGGAGAGAACTTTTCTTAATTGAAGATGTGTTACATTTGTTTATGCTGCACAATATTTGTTTAATGATAGAAAAATGTGCTGCATTCTTTTATGTTGCATTTGTTTAACTTTGTAAAGCTGTGTTACTTTGCCTGCCTAAAACATGCAGTTGGTCTAGTAAAGAGCAGAATGTCCAATAGCCAGACAGGAGAGAGATAGGTGGGGTTGGAGGGCAGAGAGAATAAATAGGAAGAGAATTCTAGGGAAGATCCAGGAGAAAGGAAAGGAGGAGAGGAGGACACCAGGGGCCAGTCACCCAGTCACATAACCAGCCATGGAGTAAGAAGGAAAGAAAGATATATAGAACAAAGAAAGAGCCAGGTGGTGGTAGTCCATGCCTTTAATCCCAGCACTAGGGAGGCAGAGGCAGGCAGATCTCTGAGTTCGAGGCCATCCTGGTCTACAATAGCTAGTTCCACGACAGGTTTCAGAGCTACAGAGAAAACCTGTCTTGGGAAAACAAAAGAACAAAGAAAGGGAAAAGGTCCAGAGGCAAAACATAGTTAAAGAGAAATGGGATAATTTAAGTTAGAAAAGCTGGCTAGAACAAGACAACTGAGTCAATTGGGAGTGTGGGGGTCATGGAAGAAGATAAAGGATAGAAGGGGAGAGGGGAGGAAGGAAGAGGAGTGGAGGAAAACGTATAAGTCAATAAAAACAATTAAAAAGGAAATTATCAAAGAATTAAGAAAATATATTAAAGATGAAAAATAAAAGAAAGAAAAGCTGGCTAGAAAGAAGCTAAGTTACGGCCAGGCATTCATACCTAAGAATAAGTCTCCATGTATTTATTTGGGAAGAAGGTGGCAAGCCCCCAGAAAAGTAAAAAAAAAAAACAAAAGAAAAAAAACCAGCTGCAAGGACCAACTCCACACATGCCATGGATGGCACATTTACACCCCCACCACCACCCTTTCCACTCATTAGATGAAAGTAATACAAAATTTCAAATCTGTCATTTGATACTAAGTCAAATCCTTTACTTTCCTCACCAAACAGCACTGCCTTCCTTCACTTTATATTGATATTATACGTATGTGCTTGTGTTACTCAGCACTCCAAGGGGCCAGAATGCTGTGTTGATCAGCGTACTAGATGGTAGTTGGGTTTTGCGGGTCATGTGGTTTCTACTACAGCTATTGGACTCTCGTGGCACTATTGAGAAGCAACCATAGACAATACAGAAACAAAGGAGTGTGGTAGTGCCGGGTGAATATCCATGAATACTGAAATTTCATTTCCTGTATCTTGGGTAGTGTGCTAGACATGACTGGGACCATGCCATATACCTCTAACTCCTTAAAGATGGAAGGCTATCTTATTCTTGTTTGTCATTTTCCCAGAATACCCCAGTGCTCCCAGTTAGAACTCAGGAAGTATTTGCCTAGAGGACATGGACTCCAGTGACAGTTTCCTTTCTTCAAGTATCAGTTCTGTGACTATTAGCAAGTCACCATAAAGTTATTCAATGAAAAGAAAAGAAATTAAAAGGAGAATATGACCACTCCTAGGAACGGGTTGAGGAGAAGGTTTATTTATTTTTTATTCTTCCATTCAAAAATTTACACTTTCTCCCCTTCTCCCATTCCCCTCCTGCTCCCCCACTAACTCTCCTCCCTCCCCTCCATCCTTAAGAGAGGGCAGGGTACCCTGCCCTGTGGGAAGTCCAAGGCCTTCCCCCCTCCATCCCGGCCTAGGAAAGTGTGCACCCAAATAGACTAGGGTCCCAAAAAGCCAGTACATGCAGTAGAGACAGGTCCCAGTGCCCTTATCTATGGCTTCTCAGTCTGCCCCCATTGGCAGCCACATTTAGAGAGTCCCATTTGATCACATGTTCGTTCAGTCCCAGTCCAGCTGGATTTGGTGAGCTCCCATTAGATCAGGCACACTGTCTCAGTGGGTGGACCAACCCCTTGCAGTCCTGACTTCCTTGCTCAACTTCTCCCTCCTTCTACTCTTCAACTGGAACTTGGGAGCTCAGTCCATTGCTCTGATGTGGATGTGGGTCTCTGTCTCTATCTCCATCCATCACCGGACGAAGATTCTATGGTGATATTCGAAATAATCATCAGTGTGATAGTGGGGCAAGGCCAGTTCAGGCACCCTCTCCTCTGCTGCCCAAGGACCTAGCTGGGGACATCCCCGTGGACACTTGGGATCCCCTCTAGAGCCAAGTCTCTTGCCAACCCTAAAATGGATCCCTTAATGTAGATACTTCTTCCCTGCTCTTATACCCGCCCTTCATACATCTCCACCCTCCCACTCCCCCAAGCTCTTCCCAACCCTTGCCTTTTCCCTTCTCCTTCCCCCACCCCCACCCCCCACTCCTATCCCCATCCCCGTGCTCCCAACTTTTGCCCGGTGATCTTGTTAGCTTGCAATTTCCAGAAGAATCTATATATGTTTTTCTTTGGGTTCACCTTGTTATTTGGCTTCTCTAGGCTTGTGAACTAAGGCTTAATGTCCTTTGTTTATGGCTAGAGTCCACTAATGAGTGAGTACATACCATATTCATCTTTTGGGGTCTGGGTGATTTCACTCATGATAGTGTTTTCTATTTCAATCCATTTGCAAGCAAAAAAATGTCATTGTTTTTAGCTTAAAAGTGAGGTTTATTCCTAAGCAGTTAATTTTTTGACTTATTTTGTTTGACTAATTATGTATAATTATGTGTGTTTGTGTATAGCTATATGTATGCGAGTGCCCTCAATGGCCAGAAGATAACACTGGATCCCAGGGAGCTGGTGTTGGAGAAAGTTGTGAGCTGCCCCAACTCTAGTTCTCTGGAAGAGAACTCTTGTCAGTGGGCCATCTCTCTAGTCCAGTGCCCTAGGTGTTTTTACTTTTGCAATTGCTAAAGGAATTGTTTTATTTCTCTCTCAGTAAGTTCAGTATTTATATAGAAAAAATCTAATTCTGTAGGTTCATTTGGTATTCTGCAACTGTGCTGAAAATGCTTATGAGATCTAAAACTCCTTGGGATCTTTCAAGTACAGTATCTGAGAGGTAATTTGACTACTTCTGTTTTCTTTTAGCTTCTGTCTCTTGTCTTATTGCTTTGACTAAGATTTCAGCACTGCATTGAACAAGAGTGAAGAAAGTGGATTTTCACCTTCTTATTCGAAATGAAATGCTTTCAGTTTCCTCCCATTTCGTATAATGCTGGTGTCATACACGGTCTTCCCTATGTTTCTGTGGTTGATCTTTATTGTCACCATAACTGGGTTTGGGCCTGTCTAGAGGGACATTTCTAGAGAGACAACTCTCAGGGAATACACCCGGGGAATGTGGGTGGCCGCAGTCAATGGGCTGGGCTCCCAGACTGAGCAAAGAGGATGCAAGGAAAAAGCAAACTGAGCAGAGCATCATCATCCTCTGCCTCGTCACCACGGGCACAGTTTAAAAAGCTCTCAGTAGCCTGTCACAAGAGCGGGAGCCACTGTCACTACCATGCTCTCCCAATATGACGGGCTGTAACCGCTCCCAAGCCTGACTCAAAATATGCCCTTGTCTTCTGAAGGTACTTCGGTCTGGTATTTTTGTCAGGGCAATGAGAAAAGAAATAAATCCAGAACCTTGGTACCCAGATGGGAATCATTAATGTTATAAACGTGACCTTGCAGTCCATAGGTCTTTGGAAGTAGGTCATGGGAGGACTGCAGAAGAGTTCCGAGTTACAGGCTAGAGAAATCCTAGAACACTGTACGTAAAGCTTAATGGGTGGGACATCGGAAGGCCAAAATGCCAATAAAACGTAGCCAGTGAAGTTTGTGCTCATGGGGTTCCAAAGGGGAACAAGGACTGTACTGGGAACTAGGTTAGATGCCATTTGTCTTATATCCTCTCAGAGAATCTGGCTGCATCCTGTCTATATCCTGAGGAGCTGCAGGGACCATCAGAAGTGATGGGCTAACTCTGGCAAAGGAAATCTCAACACATCATACCAATTCCTCTGATTAACAAATTTTTAAGTCACATTCGTGTGTGAATTCTTTGTGGGTCTCCCAACATTGGAGTCTGCTAGGAGCAAAGAGTGGTGTGTTTAAATAGAGTCCTCTTGCCTTGTCTACCATTTATGTGGCTGCTGATCCTGGACTAGCCAAGGGTCAGGCCTTCAACATGTTCATCTTCTTTGGGAGCGTCTCTTCTTTGTATAGCAACAGCATCTGCTACACACACTTCGCTTTCCAAGCCTTATGCCTAAGCAGGTGCTTCGTTGTCCCACCTTCTCCAGAGTTTATGTTCCGGCCTCTGCCTACTTACCAAGTTGCTGAGAGGCCCCTGAACGCTTTGAAGAGTGGGGAAGGGGAGCAAACAGAGGACTGAGATCTGAGCAGGAGGCTCAGCCTCTGTG
>PVIU01035589.1:0-10170 GCA_004026605.1 Ondatra zibethicus | reverse complement strand
AGCATCTCACCAGCTGGAGGAGCATCTCACCAAGTCTGATGACCTAAGCTTGATCCCTGAGAACCATGTGGTGAAAGGATAGAACAAATTGCCAAAAGTTGCCATATGATCTCCACTGTGAGGTGGCATGTGTACATATACATAAATGCATAAATAAATAAATATAATTTTTAAAGAATGAGGAGAGTTGATTGAAGAAGAAACCTGATAGTGACCTTTGACCTCCAAATGTACCCCCACAAAAATCTTCTTAATATAGGATATCATACATCCTTGATATTAGCCGTGATATTGACTCTTCATGGTCAACTTTCCTATTTTTCAGTATAGATCATTCTAAACCATTGTTCCCCAAATGCCTTACACATTCTTGACTTTGTTGGGATTTTGAAAATTTTTGCTCCATTTGACTGCAATGCCCTATCTTGACTCCATGCTTCTCTGAACAATAGTCCTTCCTTAATTCCTGGAGTTGGTCTACTTTCTTTCTTGATGACTTCCCTTACCAAACCACCCACAGGGATCTCTCTGCCTCCCCAATTCCTACAGACTTCATTAGCAACCTTGTCATATTTATTGTACTCTTTTACCTCCCAGACATGTCTATTAACAAAACAAAGAAATATCTCTAGGCAGGGTCAATTCCTTTAACTTTTTGTAGCCCCAGGGGTCTTGTCTAAGACTACACAGGAAAAGCATAGGAAGTGAGCTGAAGAGTGTTTGCATTCACAACAGGTTGTATTTCTTTCCTTTATGTTCTCATTTAGTAGCGTGTAACAAATTCTCAAACAATTGCTTTTCAATGAACAACATAGATTTGGATCATAAATACCAGTTCCAGAAATGCATTGAAAATAAAAAACCTCTTCTTTTAGATGCTCTTGTTGAAGGGAGGTGTTCTATAATATACTCCTGGATACTGGCTGCTATCTTAATAAATATTTTATGGACCTATTTATCCAGTACCATGACTTATATTTCCATCCCAGGTTATAGTTTATATTTTGTAGACATAAAGGGAGCTTATTTGGGAAAGAAACATCTCTAAATGTTTCCATCAGTATCTGTGGGTTCCATCAATCAAATATAAAAAAAATTTGAAAAACTATTTGTCTCAGCTGGGGGTTTAGCTCAGTGCTACATTGCTTGCCTATCATGAATAAGGGTATAAAGCCTTGGATTTGTTAACCCCTAACACTGAAGAATAAAAAGAAGAAGAAATTTGCCTATATGGAACATATTGAACATGTACACATATTTTCCTTGCCATAAATATTATGGTGTGACAATAATTTATATACCTCTATATTGTAGAAGGCATAAAAATGAACTTTAGATAATCTAAAGTATACAGAAACTGTAGTATACAGAAAATGTGTAAAGACTAAATGTATATACTATAACATTTTATAAAATGATTTCTGGGGCTGGGGCAATGATTTAACAGTTAAGAGCACCTGGATTCAATTCCCAGCACCCTCATGGCAGCTCACAACTGTTTATAACTCTAGTCCCAAGGGATCCAGTGCCCTCTTTTGGTCTCTGCAAACACTGCGTGTATGTGATATGCAAACAACCAAAAAAGCAAAACACCAATTTATATAAAAATAAAAATAAAATAATTCTTTTTGAAAAAATTCAAGTATCTACAGATTTTTATATTATAGGAAATTTGTCAAGGATACTAAGGGATCATACATATTACATTGGTGTTTGCTAATGATTATGATATCATATTCACTAGGGAATAAAATTACATTTTTCTAGAGTCAGTCTCATTAAGATCTTCAGGCAGGAATAACTACTACAGTATGTATATTTTTTTAAAGAGGGCATAATTCAGACATAAATGAAACAACCATGCTAAGGCAATGAGATTGTAACCTTGCTGGAGGTGCAAAAGATGAAGCTTTGATTTTTTTTTCTATGCTAGGCAGCTTAGTTTATAGGGCAATGATTTTTCACAGTGTTTCCTGGGGTCTTGAGGCTTTATAGAGTTGTTTTTAGAGAGACTGTCAGCTAAGAGTTTGGTAGATAATGCTGATAATATGAGGAAGGGAGCAGTTTTGTTGAAAGCCCATTAGCTTTTTATCTGCATCACAGAGAATAGAATTAGCTATGGAACTTATGGCTTCATCTTTTATCCGGACGATTTCTATCCTAGTAGCCTCATTATAGAAGGGATGAGTCCACTGCTGTTAGGAGTTCTTAGCTACTTCAAGCCTATTTACTAATCTGCAAAATGGGAAATGATATCAATTTTATAGTCTGATGCAATGAAGCTCAAATGAGATACAGTAGTAAAATTACATTTTTTGAGCATCTAAATCTGGGTCAGGTTCCTTCCTATCCCCTTCATACCTTATCTCATTGTTTATTTTCCAGTCAGGCATGAAGACGAAGAATTAGCCAGAACAAGGAGAGGAGCAGGGACTAAAGCACGAGACTGAGAAAAGGAGAGCTTAGTAGTGCTGTGACATAAGACCCATGGAGGCCTAAGTTGCTGCTAAAGAAACCGCCACCTCAAGATCTGGGCTTGAACCCCAGTGCTGTCATCAATTTGCTGAATGACCTTCAAGAAAATTGCTGTCCCTGACTCTCACTTTCTTCATCTGAAAATGGGTAACATAGGTCGTCTTTCAGAGAGTGCTATAGCAAGAATTGGGGGGCTCAATGAGGAGAAAGGTTTGGGCAGATCCTGAGATTTTAAAAAACAAATAAACAAACAAATATAGTATTATCCAGGACACAAAAAACTTCAAGATTTTGTTAACGTTTCTCATTATCCTCTAGGGATGAGTACGTGGGCCAGGGGAAAAGAAAAATAAACAAATCAAAGCAAATGACCCTGCTTGCTGCTAGCCCAGGAAAGTCTGTAAACCAGACTTTGAGACAGGTCAGTCAACAAGATGATAAACATTAATCCCAATTTCCACCAAAAAGTTTTGATGCAAGAGAAATTTTAGTTTAAATTTTTGAGTTTTCTATTAGCAATAAAGACTCAAAAGTCTCCCAACCAAAAAAAGCCCAGGATGAGAAATAAAGACTTATAAAAATTGAGGCTGACCAATTTTTTTAATAGGCAGATTTTTAACTACTGACTCTATCTCATTGGAAGTTGCAGGTCTCAAGATTATTTACATCATCTTGATTTATTTTTAATTTTATTTTTATCTCATGTTATGTATATGAGTGTTTTGTCTGCATGCCTATCGAAGCACCACATGTGTGTCTGGTGCTCAAGAAGGCAGAAGAGAGGGGTCAGAGACTCTAGAACTGGCATTATAGTCATGAGTTGCTATGTGGGAATCAAACTCTTGTCCACTGGAAGATCAGCCAGTGCTCTTAGCCACTGAGCCATACCTCCAGCCCCTCTTGACTAAGCTTTGATAAGCCACATGTATCTAGAAATCCATCTATTTCTTTTAGATTTTCCAGTTTGGCAGAATATAGACTTAAAGCAAGGCTTTATGAATCTACATCACAACTCCTCCTCTCAATGCTCTGGAATAATTGAATAAGAAGAGTTGAAAAGTCAAAGGCAGTAAATGTCTACAAGGAAACAGTATGTTGCAGACACAGCAGGGCAACTGCACATATAAGCTCACAGCATGTATAACAGCATGCACAATATCTGTGTAAACTCAAGCCAGGCCAAATCTCAGTGATGAGAGGGGCAATGGGCATGAGACCCCATCCCTAGACAAGGAGTTATTGACAACTGACAGCTGCTAGGAGACAGAATCAATTTTCTTTAAGAGTATAGCCCATGTCAAATGGATGGATCTAGAAAACAACCTATTGAGTGAGGTAACCCAGATCCAGGAAAACAAATATGTACTCACTCATAAGTGGCTTTTAGATATAAAGCAAAACAAAAAAAAAACCCAGCCACAGTTCACAACCCCAGAGAGGACCCTAAGACAGACATACATGGATCTAACCTACATAGGAAGTAGAAAAAGATAAGCTCTCCCAAGTAAATTGGGAGCATGGGGATCGTGAGAGAGAGTAGAAGGAGAGGCGGGAGGAAGGAAGGGAAATAGAGAAAAATATATAGCTCAATAAAAACAATTAGAAATAATGAAATCTTAAAAATCTTAAATAAAATAAATAATAAAATAAAAATAATGAAATCTTAAAATTGGCGGGCAAATGAATGGATCTAGAAAACATCATATTGAGTGAGGTAACTCAGACCCTGAAGGACAAATATCATGTGGACTCATTCATAAGTGGCTTTTTAGACATAAAGCAAAGAAAAACCATCCTACAATTCACAATCTCAGAGAACCCAGACAAAAAGAGTACCCTAAGAGAGACATACGTGGATCTAATCTACATAGGAAGTAGAAAAAGACAAGATCTCCGGAGTAAATTGGGAGCATGAGGATCATGGAAGAGGATAGAAGGAGAGGGGGAAGAAGGGAAGGGAGTGGAGAAAAATACATAGCTCGGTAAAATAAAAATAAAAACAATTTAAAAAGAAAAAAAGAGCATAGCCACGCTCCACACTCCAACGGGAAGGGCCACACATCCAAGAATATGTGAATAGCACAAAGTGGGCTTGATGGGTTTTTTTTTAAATGGGATATAAAGCTAGGTTGCAAGAAAAAGATGAGTTTAGAGAGAAGGGTAAAAATGATCAAAACACATTGTATGAGATTCTCAAAGAACTAGTGAAAATATTTTTTAAAAAATAATTCATAAAATAGCTTAAATGTTTCAACAGATAAAGACAATAGTCATTAGTCTAAAAACCTGAGTCCAATCACCAGGACCAATATGGTAGAAGTAGAGAATGGATTCCTGCAAGTTGTCCTCTGATCTCCACATGCACATCACACACACACACACACACACACACACACACAAAATAAAATGTAATAAAAATAATTTACATAATAATACACATAATCAATCAAACAGAGTCTGTCTACATGGAGTTGCCCTACACAAGGCATAATGATCATTCCAGAAGCAATAGGTTATGAAATAAAAAGCCCAGTGCCAGGTGTGGGATAATTTATTTTAGTTGTTAGTTATGGGTGTTCCAGAGATCCCTAAAACAATACAGGTTATTGTCATGGCTTTGGTTGCCTACCAGAACTTGATGGTAAGACTCTATTGCTGAAGATACCATGTACTTTGTTCACAGGACATGGAGAAATCACGTTTGTACCATCAAAGGAATGTCTGCCCTGTTGGCTTGCTTTCATAGTACCAGAAGCTACTGTACAGGCTGCTGGAGTAAAAAGTCATCAATAATCTTATTCATATGTGAGCGCTGTGATTACAATGATGACAGTATGACAAAGTATGGCCATGGCTGCAATAGTGGCATGAATGTTGTATGAATAACCAACTGCCAGGGCCCACAGATGTGAGTCCTATTCCACCTTGACTAAAGGTCAGAGAGTTTGAGTTTATTTTTGCTCTTTCCAAATTGTTTACAACAGGTGTGGCTACAAATAAGAGATCCTGATCAAAAAATGTAGTTAATTATTATTTTGAGTATAGAGGTGGATCTGCTTTACTTTGACCAAAGGTCTGAGAATTCAAGTTTATTCCTGCTCCTTCAAGGAAATTGGCAGGAGGTTCCAGGGAGTGGCTGCCTGCAGGATACTTGGTCGATTCCTTATATCATGTTAATGAAGTCTGTTGCCTCCCCCTCCCCTTTTGTAGTGAAGTATATAAGCATGTGGAAAATAAACACAGACCATTTCAGTATTCACTGAATTTCCCTCCCAATGCTGTTCTGTGCTTCCATCTTTTATTTCTCTCATATCTCTGTTCCTTTTGTTTAATAATTCTAATCCTCACCCACCTACCCTGGAACATGTGAATCTCGTCCAGGGTGGACCCTGACAGATATCACCACAATGTGTGGCTAGGACAACCAACTACTTTCTGATTGAATTTAAGACTACTCCACAGATTGGAACACATGCCTGGGACAGTAAATCTAGCCAATAACCTGTGGTTGGGGAACTCACACTCCACAACCATGAAACTACTACTATTATTCTGCAAAATAAACATAGTATCAATTTTCCATGCCTCTAAAGCCATAGACCTCATCAGAGTTTCATTGGATAGTGGGCAGTATTTAACATAAAAATTCACAGCTGATCCAGGTTCAGAGAGGAGTCTATGGATTGTTTGTATCTAAATAAGACATCTATATTACTATCCACCAAGGCTTGGGGACCAGTGTGTAACAGACAAAGATTAGGGTGGATGAGTGAAAAACAGTATCTTCTGGATATAGAAAAAAAAAAAAACAACCCTACACTCATGAACTTACAGCATCTGTGATGACCTGGACATGGTCAAGTCAATCAACATTCTAGAATGGAGAGTGGAAAGGCTCATGATTCCTAACTAAAGAGCTATCATTAATTGTTAATGACTTCTGAGAGAAGAAGAATCCATTTTTCTTCAAAAGTGTGGTCCCATCCAGTGGATGGTCCTATACCCATGAGGATATGGGCAATGCAAACAAGACTGGCATGAGGTTGGGCGAGGGTGGAGAGGTGGAGACAGATCTGGGGGGAGCTAGAGTGATCAAGGAGGGGTGACATGATCAAGGTGAATTATTTGAAATTCTCAAAGAACTATAAAAATATCTTATGTTTAAAAAGTTGGTTGTTTGATAAGATAGACAAGATTGGCATGGCAAATTGTTACCAGTTTTTCCAAAAGAATTTCAAAGAAGACCCAAATTAATAAATTAAATATGAAAAGGGGATGCTGAAACAGATTCTAATGACATGGAGAGGATTATTGGAACATGTTTTTAAAACATATCTTTTTAAAGCTGGAAGATCTAAGTTAAGAATATAGTATGTTTTTTAAAACGGTTTTTTATCTATTAAGTTTTTACATTTACTTGTTCTCATGGGCAGTTTCTGCTGCTTGCTTTTTTTCAACATATGTGGGCTACATTTTGAATATGTTATAAATTTTTGTTGAAAATGAGACATTTTGAATAATATCTTCTAGCAACTCTGGTTACTGGTATTTTTTCTTCCCCCTGAGGGGGTTGTTATACTTATTTGCACATTTATTTGTTTGATAGATAGCTGGATAATTTTAGTGAATTGTATTTGCTTCCCACGGTGTGAATCTCTGATATTTCTCAGAGGAAGCTGCTTGGCATGTACAGAGCCACTTGCAACTGGAATAAAAATTGTTTTGGCAGGGGTCACTTTCTCTCTTTCTCTGAACCTACCCTGTTATTGGGTCTACTAATTGCTGCCTGATTGTTCTACTGTTTTCTAACTACTTTAGAGAATAAATTGTTCTATAGACTGATCCAATTAAATTCTGATTTTTATGAGCATAAATTTTTGAGATCCGTGTGTGTGTGTGAGTGTGTTTGTGTATGTGTCTGCGCGGGGTGTGATAGCAGGTGTCGTAGTTCATTTGTTTATGCTATGATAAAATAACCTGACAAAAGAAATTTTAAAAAGAATGGGTTTTCTTGGCTTATAATTTCAGGCTAAAGTCCATCATTGCGGGAGAATCACAGCAGCAGCAACTTGAACAGCTAGTCACACTACATACAGCCACACTCAAGGGCAGAACGCAATGAATTAGTGCACACATTCTAGTGATCGTCTCACTTTTCCTTTGCCTTCAATTGAGGAAATGGTGCCATCCACACCAGGCAATTCCTCCTTCAGACTCCCTCCCTGGGTGATTCTAGATCCTGTCAAGTCACCAGTTAAAATTAACCACTACAATCAAATTGCTCTTCCTCTGGTTCTTCCTGCTTTGATTTATATCACTGAGGAATTTTTTTTATCACACAACCTTCTGAGCAAAATCTCTGTGACGCGGGGGCTGGGATGGGGTCAGCTTCTCAAAGGAACATCCTGCTTAAATGGAGGACTTAATGGAATAGCACCTATACGCTCTAGTCTTTTCAATCACCTTCATCATGCCAGGCCTTCTACCTAAAGAAGGAACCTGAAGAGAAGTGATTAGAAGTCTTGGTGGGGTTTTATTGTTGTTGTTGCTGGTTTTCTTTTTAGCAGACTCTGTTCAAGGCAGAGTCTCTGTTCCATGGGATTATGAGGAATGGAGCATCTGCCTCTTGTCCACACTCATCCTGAATTTAACTTCACCAACATGCAGCTGAAAGCAGGATGAGAAACACTTATATCCCCCACCCACGAAGTTATTGCAGTTCTCTGCATCAGTCAGAATTCGGCCACTGTGGCAAAATACTCCAAAGGAAGTTTTCAACAAATGGTGCTGGCATAACTGGATATCAACATGTAGAAGAATGAAAATAGATCCATATCTATCACCATGTACAAAACTCAAGTCCAAATGGATCAAAGACCTCAACATAAAGCCAGCCACACTGAACCTTATAGAAGAGAAAGTGGGAAGTACACTTGAATGCATTGACACAGGAGACCACTTCCTAAATAGAACCCCAGTAGCATAGACACTGAGTGCAGCAATGGGACCTCCTGAATCTGAGAAACTTCTGTAAAGCAAAAGACCTGGTCAACAAGACAAAATGGCAGCCTACAGAATGGAAAACTATCTTCAACAACCCCACATCGGACAGAGGGATGATCTCCAAAATATACAAAGAACTCAAGAAATTGGTCATCAAAAGAACAAATAATCCAGTAAACAAAAATGGTGTACAGACCTAAACAGAGAACTCTCAACAGATGAATCTAAAATGTCTGAATGACACTTAAGGAAATGTTCAACATCCTTAGCCATCAGAGAAATACAAATCAAAACAACTCTGAGATTCCATCTTACACCTGTCAGAATTTCCAAGATCAAAAACACTGATGACAGCTTATGCTGCAGAGGATTGGGATAAGGGAAACACTCCTCCATTGCTGGTGGGAGTGCAAATTTGTACAGCTGCTTAGGAAGTCAGTATGACAATTTCTCAGGAAATTAGGAAACAACCTTCCTCAAGACCCAGCAATACCACTTTTGGGTATATACCCAAAGGATGCTCAATCGTGCTTCAAGGACATGTGGTCACCTATGTTCATAGCTGCATTGTTTGTCATAGAACCTAGAAACAACCTAAGTGTCCATTGACCAAAGAATGGATAAAGAAGATGTGGTACATTTACACGATGGATTACTATACAGCAGAAAAAATGACATCCAATCAGGCAAATGGATGGATCTAGAAAACAGCATATTGAATGAAGTAGACCCAGGAAGACAAATATAAACTCATAAGTGGCTTTTAGACTTAAAGCAATGAAAAACCAGCCTACAATTCACAATCTCAGAGAACCTAGACAACAAAGAGGACCCTAAGATACATGGATCTAATCTACATGAGAAGTAGAAAAAGACAAGATCTCCTGAGTAAATTGGGAGTATGGGAATCATGGGGGATGGTAGAAGGGGAAGGGGGATGGAGGGGGAGTGGAAAAGAATATATAGCTCAATAAAAACAATTTAAAAAGCAAAGGGGGGGAAGAGGGAGGGAGGGAGGGATGGAGAGGGAGTCTGTGCTGAGATGGTATGTCATGGAAGAGGAGAGCATAGCAAAGGCAGCTACTCACATAGAATGTCATGAAAGAGGATTGCATGGCAAAGGAAGCTACTCACCTCATGGAGGCAAGGAAGCACAGGCGAGGGAAAGAAAGGGGGAAGTCCTCAACATCCCATTAGAGAGCATGCTGCAAATGATCTGGATCCTCTCCACTATACTTCATCTCCTAAATGTTCTATCACTTCCCAAGAGAAACACCAAGATTTTCATGACTGTGCCTTAGAGAATAATCCATATATAAATTATATTGTCCTGAGAACTATGACAGAGATGAAATGGAAAAGTCTCTGATTCTAATGCCACAGATACTTATTATTCTTACAAAGCTTTAATAATACTTTTTTTCTTTTGAGTAAGTGTCTTAATTTGCCTTATGTCTTTAGGATCATTTTCAGAGACATTTTTAAAACTTGTTTATGGTACTATTGATTGAATCCAGAGACATGCTAGGTAAGTCCACATTCCCACTAAGCTATACCCTAGACTTAAATGTTGGGTGTTTTTAAACAATTCCCAACGTGGGTCTCTGTCTCTATCTCCATCCGTCGTTGGATGAAGATTCTTCTGCTCTTCGACTGGACCTTGGGAGCTCAATCCATTGCTCTGGTGTGAAT
>PVIU01035588.1:0-10173 GCA_004026605.1 Ondatra zibethicus | reverse complement strand
CATGCAAACATACACTCTACCCATGATTTAACTTCCACATGCAAACATACACTCTACCCATGATTTAACTTCCACATGCAAACATACACTCTACCCATGATTTAACTTCCACATGCAAACATACACTCTACCCATGGTTTAAATTCCGCATGCAAACATACACTCTGTCCATGATTTAACTTCCACATGCAAACATACACTCTACCCATGATTTAACTTCCACATGCAAACATACACTCTACCCATGATTTAACTTCCGCATGCAAACATACACTCTACCCATGGTTTAAATTCCGCATGCAAACATACACTCTGTCCATGATTTAACTTCCACATGCAAACATACACTCTACCCATGATTTAACTTCCGCATGCAAACATACACTCTGTCCATGACCTCCAGGGACCCCAGGACCCATGCCATGCTCACTCTCTCAGCTGTGATGAAGGTGCTTTCCTAGCAGTTCTACAGCACTCTGTTCGGTGCTCTGGCTGCTCAGGTATTTGGCTCTCAGCACGGACCTAGTTTTCCAGAGAAGTGAAATTCTTCTTCCCATCCCCCCACACACTCCCAAGAACCTAAAACTTCCAAATTCTGAATTACATCTCTTTAGATAATCCACATAGCATATCATAACTATCATATTTCTGAGCATGAGAAGTAGATGGGGCACTTAAAAATTCTTTTGCTCTTCTCATTAAGATCTTGGCTTGGTCTTTTATTCTTACAGATTTGGCAGTACAGAAAACCAGACTTTCTTAAATCTTTCATAAAAGACCCACTGGTTTTAATTTTGGCTTTAGCTGACTCTTTATCATTGTGCTATTTGCTTTCCCAAATTTTCTGTAGGAAGAGTTTTCCTGAGCTGGCAGTTGTTCCCAAATAATCACTCAGAAACTTAATGTTAACTGTAAATGATTGGCCGATAGCTTATGCTTAGTACTAGCTAGCTCTTACATTTAAATTAACCCGCATTTCCTCATCTATGCTTTGCCACATGGCTTGTTACTGTCTCTCAGCATGGCATGCCCATCTTGCTTCTCCCTGTGTCTGCTGGTGACTCTTCAGACTCTGCCCTTATTCATCCCACCATCCCTAGTTTGGTTATCCTGCCTATACTTTCTGCCTGGCTATCACCCAGTCAGCTTTAAAACAACTCGAGTGACAAATTTTGACAGAGTACAGAAGGTTATTCCACAGAAATGATCTACTACAAAATTGAGAATAAATGTCATGGAAACATGTGCCTTACTTTGGGGGTTATTTTAAGAACAAGACCCCTCTAATTCTAGCAGTATTTGGAATTTCTTATTGTAAACTTTCCACCAGGTTGAATAGTGTTGAGACCCTCTTTCCTGTCTGTAATAGAGACTATATATTTCCATACCTACAGCTTCACAATTGAGTTTAAGCTTGCTGTTGGCAAAAATAAAGTTAGATCTTTATTTTAGTGCTCTTGTTCAGGTCACTAATTCCATAATCTTTCCCACTTGTGGTATATATTAAAGTAGACATACTATGTTTTTAGTTCGATTATAAGATTTGCCAAAAGAGTGTGATTGAAAATAAATCTCCATTTGTATTTTTGCTAGCTATTGGACAGAATTTTTTACTATTAACAATGCAATAATCTTAGAAATATCCCCTATGAAGGATATTTAAATCCTTTACTTTAGTTATTATCATAAAAGAACTCTACTAAGTACAGAATATAATTTGTAAGCAAATATTTTCCTTACATTTAGGCAAATAATATAAATATTTACATTGATAAATACTACTAAATTAATCATGGTATAGTTATTGTTTGGGAGGGTTGTTTTGGGGGGATTATTGCTGTTTGTTTTGTTTGTTTCCAAACAGATTTCTCTGGGTATCCCTGGTTGTCCTGGAACTCACTTTGATAGAAAAAGCTGGTCTTGAACTCACAGAGATCATCCTGCCTGGCTCTCGAGTACAGGGATCAATGTCATGTACCACCACTGCCCAGCTAATCAGGATATAGTTATGAAGATAGAGCGACATAAGTTATGAATCTGGAAAGCATTCATAGATGGAGGAGAGTTTGATAGGGAAATATGGGTGAGAGAGTAAACAGAATATATGCGTATGCATATATATATGTATATATATGTATATAACTTTCAAATTTCATAATTCATGAAAACCAATCATAAGTAGAGGATCTAGGGACATAATTTAGTGTATGGCACTTACCTGGCATACATGAGTTTCTGTGTTCATCCCTGCAAACCCAAAACAAAGTGAAAATCCTGGTCATGACCTGGAAATACACTCAGGGGTTTGAGGGTTTGCCTAGCCTGCTTAAGATTGTAATATCCATCCACGGCACTAAAGAAAGAAAAATGGAGCTGAAATATTAAAGAATTTCTGTAACACCTGAGAATGTGCCTGACGTACAAGTACATGAAGAAAGCTTAGTGTGAAACCACATTGGGTATTAATATTATTTTAATTTTAATATACACATGTAAACTAAATTTAAAATGAAAAGCAATAACTTTCAAAACATGAAATAATAAACTTTAAAGATTATTTTAATTTGTATACCTTCTAAAATTAGTTTACCAGTTTTAAATTTTTTAAAAAAATAATATTTTTATATAAATATTAATATAAGTTCATTATTACCCGTGAATTGAGGTGATGGAAGCATCTATATATTATGTTATCTCAATCTTTAAATGGAAGAAAACAGAGAGTTTTTATAAAATTTTAAGTAAGACATAATCTTAAAAGAAAAAATAAAAATGAGTTAATGGTGTAATATCTTGTTTAGAACAAAGCACAGTGGACATAGTTGGCAATGGAAAACTGAACCAAATCACTTGCATCTAATTGGCTTTTAATATCAGTTAACTACCAATATTAAATTTTCTTTTATAATTAGAGCACTTATGGGTTGATATTTACTACTACACTTGATAAAGATATGTATTTTGTTTGTGCACATCTAAGCCCATTTCTCTAATTTTAAGAGGCGCTACAGCTCATCCTTTCCATATGCATAGCAGCCAGAGGCTCATCTTTCCTTGAGAACACCTTCTAGTCTTTAACCTTTACTGTTATTTGACTCTACCCAATTAATATGCCCAGTCATACATTAGAAATGCGTTAAAACTTGAATTAAATGTCTTAGATGAAAGCTTATAATACCACATCGTTTTCTGGGAAAGACTTTAATTAATTGAAGTACGAAAATATTAAATGCCTATGAGCATTTTCTATACTATTAAAAGTCTTTTCCTCTTACAGATGAGTAGGAAGTATAGTTTTAGATCGTGACAACAGTTGTAAGTGCCTTGATTCAAATACCCTCCAAATACAAAGTTAATCATGTCCTTTAATTATTTAATCTATTTTCTATTAATACTGTAATAGTGGATGTCAAGAAATAAGGTAAATATAAGGGAAAAGGGTAAAAGAAAGAAAGTTAAACCAGTAATTGGAATAATGCATATAGGTAACGTAAGTTGAGAAGTTCTGGTGATAAAGACAGACGAGGTACAGTCAAATCTTGTTGAAAATACTAAAGAAGTTAAGTATGAGTTACAGAGAGACCTGCAGCATGGCAATGAACTGACTAGTCAAAGAAGGTAGATGGTTAAAATATTTCAAACAAACGCAAGACAAGTAGGCGTATTTGCAAAGAGAGCACACTATGAAATCAAAACAGAGTAGTTTGGCAATATTGCTTTTGCTTATTACTTTTTCAATAACCTGAAACCCTTCAAGGACAGGAAGCAGCTTACTTTGCTGCAATTGTGGTCACAGGATTCAGCTGCAAACACAGTAACAGCCTAGTAAGTTTGTGGGGTGATGGTTGAGGATTGGGGACTGGGAGATGTAGGGAAAACTCAGGTATATCCTAGAGATACACTTGCACTTATTTCATAAACACAAACCTTTCACAGTTGAGGGAGCTAAAACTATATAAGCTCATTTGGGTGCATAGCTACATAGGCGGGGAAACACAGCTTTAGTCAGTGTTTATGTGGCTCTCCATAAGGTTCTTAAGAAGAATAGGATTTCTTAATTACAACTTCATCAGTCTGTATTAGTTTACTTCTATGTTTGTTTTCAGGGATAATCCTTTGGTATTGGATTACCTTTAGTGTGCTCTAACCTGCAGAAGACTATTTTTCCCACTCCCAACATCCCTTAGTTGGCTGCAGTTGTTTGGGTAGGGTTGAAGCCTAGCACTCTTTCCCTCATGTGTTGTATCATGTCTAATGCTTGTTCGGTTCTTGTTTAGGCAATTATGCTATTGAGACCCTGTGAACGTAGCTACCTATGTTCCTGGAAGGTACAATCTCGTAGCAAATTCCCTCATTGTCTGGCTCTAACAATCTTTTCACCCTGTCCTCTGAAACATTCCTTAAGCCTAAGTTGGAGAGTTTTATTGTAGATATGCCCATTGAGACTGAGCTCCACAACTCTGCATTTAATTGGTTGCTGCTCTCTATAATGGCCTTTGTCCATTGCAAAGAGAATTATTCTTGATGAGGAGTGAGAACTACATTTAAACTGTGAGTGTAATGACACTCAGAATGCAGCTAGAGATAATGTTGTTGTTAGTAAAGTAGTGGTTGTAGGTTGTCTCCAAGATCCATGGCATCACTGTCTCTGGGTAGTTGGTTAGGTTATAGTATCAGGCATGATTTCTTTCTTGTTGAGAAGGTCTACAGAACTGATGGTTAATGCAAAAGTATACACGTTGCTGCTGGGTTATCATGTCGGCTTGGTTTTTCAATTTATGACCATCATAGGTGGGTATGATTAATCATTGTTTCCCTCCTTTGGGAACTTGCATGGTGCCTTAAGCTACCATGCAAGCTGGTTCCAGAGATGAGGTAGTTAAGTCAGTACCAGCTCAGGAGTCTCTGGGCCCTGTGTCTCAAGTGCATGGTTTCTAAAGTTAGTAAGGACTTATTGTCTACTTCTTGGGGGCAAACAAGGACAATAGCAATAATCTATAATGTTTTGGGAGTCTTTGAACTTCCATAATCAACAACTCAAAGGATGACTATCTCACATCTGGTGGGAATTTGGCTATTAGAAGGAGCATTGTCAGCTCAGATGAGAATTTTTCATTTAAACTTATATATATATATATATATATATATATATATATATATATATGCAGACTTACAAGCAATACAAGGTATTTTTTAGGTAGACAGCTAATAGTATGATTCTGTATGACATTTTCCGACATCCTTTCTGTAATTTTACTCCTCCTTCTCCTTCTGTATGTAACTCTCTCCCCTACCTAGTCAGATCCCCTCCCCTTTCCCCATTTCCCCAACCAGTTCCTTGTATCCCCTTATTTTCTTCTCTATCCTCACCCACCCACTCACAGTCCAACACAGGCAATGGTCCTCTTTTAATCTCCTGGTTTCTGTAGTGTCATCAGGACATTTCCTCGCATCTGAAGGGTGGAGAAATGCCCATTTTTCTGGTCCTGAGTTATCTCACACAATATGGTCTTTTCTAGTTACATCGCTTTCCTGAGAAGTTCATGATTTCATCTTCCTTCCTTCCTTCCTTCCTTCTCTTTCTTTCTTTCTTTCTTTCTTTCTTTCTTTCTTTCTTTCTTTCTTTCTTTCTGGAAATATATTGTTTTCTCATACCATATATCCTGATTATAGTTTCCCTTTCTTTGAAGCTGAATTGTATTATATAGTGAGCATGCACCACATTTTCACTGTCCATTTATCAGTGGAAGAACTTTCAGGTTGATTTGGTTTCATATTAAACATTGAGCAGCAATGAACATGACTAAGAAACATGTATGTATACAACAATTAGTGAAAAAATAGGTCATGGACTTCTCAAAGAGCCAGGAAGACTGCATGGAAAGGTTTGGAGGAAGAAAAGTGAAAGATAAAACAATGTAATCTCAAAAAATAAAAAATGATTTTTAGAAAGGAATGGAGGGGCAGATATGCCTGGCCCACTTAGATTTTGATGCGCAGTCAAAGAACAGAGGGAATCCACTATAGCTTTGTTTTGTCTTTTTCATTTCTCTGCCAGTTTGACTACCTACTATCCTGAGAAAACTCCTATGACTTTGAAAAAGCTCCCCAAATAAGCATATAACCAAAGGGTGCCTTATATCTTATTAATTATAGATAATATTGGTCAGTAAATAACAGCTAGTGCTCAAATTTTAGCTAAATTCTTATAAAATTAATTAACAGAATTGTATTAGTCAAAAGCAGAATAATTTGTTCTTTTAAATTGTTGCTTTTTATTTGTTTGCTTGCTTGTTTACTATGTGTGTGCCTATGTGTATTTGTGTGTGTGTTTATTTATGTACTTATTTGACATCACTGAGATAAAACCAAATGATTCCAAATGAGTAAATAGTTACTTAAGTTATTTAGCTTCTTTAGGATAAACCTTAAAATTTTATTGGGGGGGGCAGAGGGTTGTATGAGTAAAGGCCCCCAAGTTTGACCCCTGGAATTCACATAAAGGTGAAGGGAGAAAATTAACTACCCAAAATTGTCCTCTGACTTTCATACATGCATCATAGCATATGTACCTACACACACACACACAAATACACACACACACACACACACACACACACAGAGAGAAAGAGAGAGAGAGAGAGAGAGAGAGAGAGAGAGAGAGAGAGACTAATAAAAGGTTTAATTACTCATCTAGTTGGCTTGGTGATAATATTATCTCTAAGAAGGGGTGGGGGAAGTATCTAACTTGAATATTTCAGGCGCAGTAGGTGAATAAATCCCATAGTAAGCTCAAGAATTAATCTAGGTTTCAGACTCTCCTTTATTTTCTTTAAATATTAGCCTGGTTTTACCATCTGCTTATCCCACCTAAATCAACATTAATATTCAGGAAATTATTAAATATAAGACTCTGGAAAAATAATTTCAAACAGACCAATGAACTTTTTGTTAAGACACAGGCAAACGGCTGAAATTAAGTGGGGGAGCATTTATCTGGGATGTGTAGAGAGTCCTGGATTTCATGTTCTACCCAACAAAACTGAGAAAGTTGAGGCACTATGGTGAAGACTTCTGCTCTCTACCATCTATCTTACTAAGGAGGAACCGAAAGGACTATGACAATCACAACCATGAAGATGTTGCAAATGGGAACTTGAAATTCCAGTCAAACACGTGTAATTTCTGTTAAGAAGAGGATGTAGTCCGAGGTTAGTAGCAATTATGCCATCCAGTGGGTAACAAACCAGCAGGCTAGTAGATCATGATTACTTTTGACATGTTTAGAAATCTTTGAGCATCATCATTGAATAATAACTCTGAACGTTCATATCCATAAACAAGGGTGCTTTCTTTTGCTTTAGCTCAGGTTAATCATAATTATGATATTTTCCTTCATATCCACCTTCGACACAGTTTCCAGAGATTATCACTGTTTCATATCATCAAATAATGAGGTGATAAGCACAAATAATATTTTATGTGATGTATATGCATTTTGATTGAGTGAAAAGTCCTAGAAAATATAGAGAATTTGTGTAAACTACACTCCAGTGCTGGGACTTGCCTTTATTGGAATCATTCTGTACTGTTGCTGAAATAGTTTGTTAATAATAAAAGTCCTTTAATAGCTTTCATTAAGTCAAAAATGGGCCTACTGAGCCATTAATGAATTTTTTTCTTTATCACTTGAAAAATTCCATAGAATTTCCATTAAAATTCACAGTATTTTAAAAGAAACATTTTATTTTTCAACTTAAAAATCAAAAAGTCAAATGATATTTATGAGCTAAAAGCTCAGTCCTGGACACTTAATTGGCAATACTTGCCTAGCAGGGGAAATCTGTGTGAACTCAGCATTGGCCAGCAATTGCAGCAAAACAATCTGTTTGGGCTGTAATGTGAGAAACTAAACCAGCAATTTCTTTTTCTGAAGCTCATCTCATTACCTGGCCTTCTGAGGCAGAAAACTAGATGTAAGTGAACCGTCTAAGGCTGAGCAGTAAGTGGGACTATGGAATGTTATGTATTATGACAAGAAAATCTTGGAATATTGCAGAAATCAAAGTACTCTTAACAGTGCAATAAAAAAATCTATAAAACACTTCAATATAAAGATAAGCTGTCTCACATTAACTGGATAAAAGGATGCCAAATGTGACACACCAGCAATCTAGGTATGGCTCAAAAAAAAAATAAAATATAAGTGAGAAGAAATTCAACTGAAAAGTAATAATTCTAAGTAGAAATATATGCACTAACTTTACCTGTAGTGTGAAGAACTGCAAGATTTTCTATATGTAGTATATATAATATATGTGTATTATTATATTATATGTCACATATATATATATATATTTAAGGGTTGTGTGTTGTGTTAATTTTGTATAAAAAGCTAAATTTAATAGCAGACAAGACAAAAGTTAAAAACAACAAGTACAATGTCTAGTTCAGGGTCTTATTAAAATATTAAATTATGTGTACATATATCATTGTTCTCCCTTCCAATACTAAAACTTTTCAAACTTTGATTGTTTGCGTGATAGAAAAAAAAAAGCCTTCTGGAAGCAGTGTACATAAAAGCTCTGCAGCCAGCCTGGACCACTACCTCTGTGAAAACATCAGATCTCACTTACCATGCCCTTCACTAAAATAACAGCCATGTATCCAAAGCCAGTGTGGCAGGGTAAATGGCGTAGACTTTGGAAACTTACCTTGCGATGCTTGGAAGGTGGTAGCAAGGCCCCTTGACATACTAGATGTATTCGAACTTGAGCAAAATGTGTTGCAAAAGACTGATCTGAGCAAAGAAACAAGATAGGGTGTGAAGTTTTTATTATTTCATGAAGCATAAGGATGAGCTGTGTCAAAAATATCACTAATTCATAAAATGAAAGTGTATCAAGTTAAAGACCAACCATTTATCTTTACAGTAAGGTATATAAAGAATAAGTATATTCTTTATAAGGTATAGAAAGGTATATATAGAAATACACTTTCCCAAAGAAGTACATAAAATTTAATCTTAGCCAAAACACAAAGTTCAACAAAGGGAATACATAATTTCTTAAATAAAAGTAAAATTTAAAAATTGCCATTACAGAGCTAAATTTCTGTATTGCTGATTTGCAACTCTTGGTGAAAGGTTTGATAAAGCTACTTAATGGAGGAAATAGGGGCTGGAGGGTAGTTCAGTGGGTTAGACATGCATGCTGCTATTCCATGGGACATGGGCTCTGTTCCCAGACTTCATGTGGTGATTCACATGAAGTTCTAACCTCAGTGTCAGGAGAATTGATGCTGTCTTCTGGCTTTTCCAACACCACACATATATACCACACATACTACACATACATACACCACACACACACACACACATATACACACATAAAACACACACACACCATAATCACACACACATACACACACCACACACACACACACATACACACACACCACTCACACAAACAGTGCATATTCATTCATGTAGGCAAACAAGCATATACATAAAATAGAAATAATGTTTCTTTAAAGAAGAAAAGATTAATTTTGACTTATGGTTTTAGAAGGTTTCTATGACTGCTTGAACCCAGTTTCTTCAACAGAACATTTTAGTGGTAGGGACATATGATAGAGAAAAGCTGTTTACTGTATGGATAAAGAGGAAGCAAAAAAGTAGCACAAGGAACAGGCAGGTTTGAGATGTCTTAAGGATCGCCTTCAGTACCTTACTTCTTTTATGTAGTCCCACTTCTTAACTTTCCACAGCCCTAAAAGCAATACCACCAGCTGGGAGTCGGGTAAACGATTCAACACACGACCTTTGAAAGGACATTTTATATTCAATCACCACCTAAACTTTTTAAATTTCATAATATCTCTGAAAGAAATTCTACATTTAGATGTGACAGAAAGTAAACTATTTTGGTTTTTTTTTGATTTTTTTGTTTTTGTTTTTGTTTTGTTTTGTTTTGTTTTTTCCATTCAAAAACATAATTAAAGAAATAAAATTTTTACCTTTCTTCCCCTTCTCCCGGTCCCCTCCCACTACCTCCCCACCCCTCCTCCCTCCCCCTTCTTCCTTGAAAGAGGGCATGGTGCCCTGCCCTGTTGGAAGTCCAAGGCCCACCCCCCTCCCTCCCGGCCTAGGAAGGAGTGCATTCAAAAAGACTC